>CATNWA010002290.1:0-86263 GCA_951230385.1 Staurois parvus
AAAATTTCTTCAGCCCGATAAACTATTTCATCAAACCAATAAATAATCCAGTGTCATAATTAAATTTTTTTTAAATACGAAAACACTTTGAAAAACCCCACCATCATTAAAATTAAAAGCAATCACCAAGCAACATCCCGGTCAAAATTATAAACCGGGGCCCACCCTTTCCCCCCGGGAGCAACGATTGCGATTGATAGCCCAAAGGGGAGGCTTCAGGAATATTAATATCTTTTGACAAAAAACTCAAAAAGAAAGAAAAAGAGGGAAACTAATAGGTAAAATCGAGACAACTTTTTAAAAAAACAGCCTGTGTTCACTCACTTTCCGTATGAAAAGCCGACACTACCTAATCACATATCCGCCAAATTAAAAAAGCCCGTTTTGGGTTTTGTCAGCGACGCCAAAACTCACGTGCGTGGTGCATCACCCAAGGCTCCCCCCTACTGTTTCGTCCTTGACGTCCCACGGGGCGGGACATAGTCCAAAAAACACCAATTTATACCACCACTCGATATAAAGTGTGGAAGGTCAAATAGCCCCCAGGCAAAATATATATATTCTTTGCAACCTAACAGCTACATTCTAATTCCACTAATAATGTGCCTCAACAACCATATAAAAAATAAAAAAACAACTGATAATACAAAATAAAATATTTAAAGCCAATAACATGTTTAAAGAAGGACTCCCATCTCACAACAAGCCTATACAACCAGCAGCCGATGTTGAAACCGGACTCCAAAAATCACAATCACAAATAATACAATAATCAAATCAAATCCCAACAATCAATTTATTTAAAACAATTTAACATATATATATATATATTTGATATATTAACACTATAATCAGTCAATTAAATTATTAGCATAAATGGTATTTATATGTATTACATATCATAACATATGGTAATGGTTATTTAGGATACATTGGTATCACTTTATCAATACACTAATTTACTACTCGCAAAAAGATTCGATTTTTAAAGGGAGGAAACTTGTTATTAACATAACCAACTACAAAATTATACAGTAATTATATATAATAATTTAGAAATCTCAAATCTTATATAAGTGAGCACTAAAAACAACTGAAACTGCATGAAACATCAAAAAGTATCAAAATTGTCATTACAATTAGGAATCAATATAATTATATTATTTTTTATTGGGTGGCCCCGCTAAATGCAATAACAATATCGAATTATGGTCATACAATTACATATAGTCACAGTATTTATTATTTCCAATGATGAATCAATATATCAAGATTCCATTCAAAAAGCAAAATGACCAGTATATCAAAAAACTAAAGTGATACTTAAAATCACACAATAAACTGAGTTAATGTGCATACATTCATAGATATTTTTCACACATGTCACTGGAACAATATGGTGCTTACATAACCATTGCAAGAATACATTTATTATCAATATCCAAAGTGGAGATTAACGGAGATCCAATCACATGATCGTCAACTGCTGGTGCTCTAAACCAACTAACCTATTGTATGGCTGATGTGTCCGATAAAGTAAAGATTGCAGCACTCACCAGATGCGCAATCCAAGAGCGCATTTATAGAGCATAATACACTCAGTAGCACAATTATAGCCCATTATAGGTAAGTATGGTCTGTCTGGCGATACATTATTGGTGACCTCTGCATGTTAAGGCATTATGGCTCTGCCAGTACTATCAAATGCACCACTTGGGTTGTGAAAGGTTCACGGATAAGGACCACAATGAGGAGGCCAACCATGGAGTACCCTGCATAAATGATGTAATTTAATCCAAATCATCAGGAGATACAACTGCGGAACAAACACTGCTACTGGTGCGAGACTTCTAGAATAAATCGTTCCGTGACCCACGTGTTGCAGGCGGTTAAAATACACCACTACGCTGTAGCTGCCTTCGCTGATGCGTATCGTGCCCCTGCACAGTATCCTGCTTATCCATCGGCGCTTGCGCTCGTAGTGATCGCTCATGTTTAATTTAGGTTAAGTCAGGTCAGTGTTCCATATAAACACCAGCGGTCAGAAAAATATGTATGCTTCCGGATGGCCCCAAACGCTTAGTAAATGTATCCACATCAAATTATTGTAATGTAAATTAACAACTCTATTAGGCACCAGGTTCTTTGACGGTCCCCCCCAGTTTACGCAGCCTCGATTCGATACAGCGCGTCAGAGAAAATGCGTAATAATGTACGTATAAATCGCGCGATTCTATCTCCACTTAAATAATTACCCATGGGAGAGTAACGCGTTTGCGCATGCACGCTGGATAAGCGGTACCCACCGATCATGATATCCGCTAGTATTAAAAAAACACCTTACACACACATATCAGATCAATCATTCGAACACGTCCCGCCTCAACCTGGATGGCATACCAGTTATGGTGGATATTGATACATACAATTCCCAGTAATAACCTATAAAACTGGTAGAAATACTAGCATTAGACATTCTAAACAATAATTGTGAATATCTAAATGGTCAATACAATATGGGATCTCAAAATTTTAGTATGTATATTATGATGATTTTTGTGCTGCCCAGATGACAACAACCAAATATATTTGAGATACCCCCCTCGCAATTCCCAAAAGATATGAGCGGATAAGTTCACAATAATTGTCTGTTAATTTAAAAAATATTAAACATAAAATGAAAAGAAAAAGTTTGGGCACAATATATTATTAAAATACACACACTTACACATAATAATGTCGCATAAAGAAGCCAGGAAAGATGGAGTAAAATCATCCGATAAGGGCATCATAATTAATGGGATTAGACCATTCTTATATATATGTCACATAAAATAGTTAGATTTTAAAAGGAAGGGGGCAACTTTTCATTTACAACTTGTCAAAATAACAGCAATTTTAATGTCAATGCAAAATAGGCGTCTTTTTGGATACATAAGTTTGAGGGCACCCATCTCAGAATTAATAGCATCACTTGGCCGTCGAATCTGTCAAAGCTGAGTCCCACTCCAGGTGTCATAACCGACAGCCCATCCACGCCGCCTAAGCACTACAAACGAAGAAGAACCATAGTAAATACCATCCCCAGTCATATCCAATCGTCAAACGTGCGATGTTCCTTAAAACTCAGACGCGTAACCTCATCCTGATCACCTTAGTTCGCCGCAGGCGATTACCAGCTACACCATCCACGTAGTAACAGACCTCTAAGCATAGTTAACTACCATGGACATAGTAACAGAGTAAACGTACATATCGCACATAAACAAAGTTTTGAAGACGGTCAATCATTGTAATAAGCTGGCAGAAGCTATAGAGGAGGTTGGCAAAGAACGTCACTTTACGTTTCCTGATTACAGAAGATGCAAATCACGGCATCTGTCAATGTAATTAAGAAAATGCCAGTCTCTCAGATAAAACATTACTGATTAAATGGCAGGATGATTAGAATCAGGAAACCAGAAAATATCTTAAGACATAGCCCTTCTGGAAAGTAATTTAGGGTTATCTCAAATCCATTAAAATTTTGGCTAAAAAAAGGATCTGCTTTTAGAATCTTCAGTTGATATTAATGAAATCTGGTAATTGGCATTGTGTTGGAGTTGGAAAAAAGTGGTTTAATGAAGGGACACTCCTTCTTAGACTTCCTCTGCTTCATAGGATCACTCAACATCACATCCCTTTATTAACCCCTTGCACTACAGGCACTTATACCCCCTTCTCTTACCCTGGCCAATTTTCAGCTTTCAAGCTGTCTGCACTTTTAATGAAATTGCGCGGTGTCATGCAAGATTGTACCCATATGAAATTTTTAATAAATTTTTTTTCTCACAAATAGAGCTTTCTTTTGGTGGTATTTAATCATCACTGGGCTCTTTACTTTTTGGCGCTATCTATAAAATAAAGAAAGTGCAAAAAAATGTGAATAAAAATAAAATTGTATTCTTTTGTTGTCTATTATGACAATAAAATTTTTCAAACAGGTAATTTTTCTCCTTCACTTATGTGCGTTTGATGAGGCAACACTGATGGGCACTGATAGCCGGCATGATTTTGGGCACTGATAGGTCGGCATGAAAGTTTGGCACGGATTTTGGCGGCACTGATAGGCAGCAATAATGAGGTGTTCAAGGATAGGTGGCACTGATAGGCGGCATTGATGATGGGTACTGAATAGACAGCACTGATAGGTAGGGCACTGACTGGAATCACTGCTGGGCACTGACTGGCGGCACTGCTAGGTATGACTGGCACAACTGCTGGCACTGACTGGCACAACCACTGGGCACTGACTGGTGGCACTGACTGGCAGCACTGCATTGATGGGCACTGGTGGGTGGCACTGGTGGGCATAACAGTTTGGGTGGCACTGGTGGGCACAGGTGAGTGAGCACAGGTGGGTGGGCACTTCTGGGCACAGGTAGGTGGCACTTCTGGCACAGGTAGGTAGCACTGCTGGGCACAAGTGGGTACACTGCTGGGTGGCACTGCTGGGCACTAGTGGGTGGCAGGTACGCTGGGCACTGGTTGGCAGCACTCCTGGGCACAGGTGGGTGGAACTGGTGGGTGGCACTGATCATCAGGGCACTGATGATCAGTGCCCTGATGATCGGGTGCCGGTCCCCCTGCTCTTGACAACTGCCGAGTTTCCTCAACAGTACTTTCCTCTGCGCTCTGACAGACATGTGAGGAAAGTGCAGCCGAGAATCGGTCCCCATTGCATTTCCCGGTGATTCAGCGTTTGTCTTGGGGCCCAAGGCTGATCACATGGTGAAAGGCTGCTGTGATTGGCCTCTTTACCACATCACGTGAGTCAGCTTTGTGTGTACCGTGTAGGACACAGTGATCGCTGGGTACGCGCGCCCCCTGGGTACGCGCAGGGAGAGCGCGTTCTGGGATCGTAATATGATCGCCCTCCCAGAACTGGCCGGCCGCAGTATAGCTGTCATTCGGCTATCTGTGGTTGGCAAGAACTTAATATCAGCCACTGATTTTACAAGTGCATTCAAGTGTGGATTCATTATATCCTTTTTCCACAAACCTATCCTTCAGAATGGAGGCCTGAGAAATAGTATGTAGCAAGCTCAGTGCAATTCCTTCTGATTCTTAGGAATTGGCCTTTCGGGACAGGATGTTGGATAGTGATCTATATGGTACTGGACTTTGTTATCCTCCGTGACTCAAAATGTGGCACCCGCGCATGCCACTGATGGATACAGGGGACGGAGACTTCGGTCTTCAACAAAATCATGCCACGCGAAAATGGCGCATGCGCCATTTTTACTATATAGATTTGAGCTGTAAGACATCGGACGTTGTAGGCACACCCCCTATGATTATGTGCAATAGCACGAAATGATTCAGGGAGGAGCTACAATGTTGTGACGTCACGCCGCCGACACCACGTGGGTCTCGGGGGCCATCTGGGATTTCCACACGTGGTCAGTGTTTTTTGTTCTCTATACTCTGTGATATTGGAATAAATATAAACATCATTTAAGCAGTATTAACACTATTGGCCTCCTCATTTTTGGGCTCCCTCCGTAAGCTTTCACAAACCCAGCAGAGCTGTATTAGGAGAACAGCAGAGCCATTGCTGACAGCAGAGGAAGCAGTGAGGGAATTCTACAGACCAGAACCATACTTACTTTTGAAAGGGGCCTCCAGTTGATCTACTGAGAGTATTATGCTCTAAATGCGCTATTTGAGGGATTGCGCATGCCTGGTGAGTGCGCAATCTTTACATTACCGGACACATCACCATTATTAATGGTTAGATGTTATAGATCACCCACCAATTTGAAGATCAATCATTGGATTTCTGTACATATCACTGGTCTTCTTTGGACATATGAAATAATTATACAAAGCACTGCAACCCAATTAAGCACCAGTGTTCACCCTAACATAGTGACAAAAGTTTATATGTCATTGCCACTGGATCAGTTAATTGTTTGTACCTACAATATCACTTTTGTTACACATCACTGGTCACTATAGTTTTGAATTGAATAATTTATATATGATACATACATCATTTAATTTTATCCTTGAGGATTTTTGCACTTTGACACTCTTCAAAATTATGTTATGCATTCTTTAGCGCTGCTTCCATTTGTTATATTGATGCTTTGGAGGGTCTTTTTGGTACCTTTTTGGTGTTTTCAGCAACTCAGCTACCTTATGCTTTTTAGCGCTCACCTTATCTCACTGTGCATTTCTAGGTTTAATATAACCCACTAGTTGAGGTTGTATTTGGTGTATAGCTTTGTTTGCTCAGTCCAAAACTTTTGCATGTTTGGCGGAGTTTGTTCTTTAGTGTAATGTGATGGAGTAAACCAATGTACCTAAACCATTGCGATGTATTATTTAGTATGCATATTCTATATGCTAATGTGCTTTTAATTGCATTATGTTTAATAATGTTCATATGTATTTTTTATATAATTGTTTTATAATAATTTTGATGGAATTTTGATTTGGATATTGTATAATTAGTGAGATATGTGATGGTTGGAGTCCGGTTTTCAAACATCGGCATGCTGGTTTATAGCGCCCTTGTTGTGTAGATCGGAGTCCTTCTTTTAACCATGTATTGGCCCTATAAAATAATTTTTTTTTGGTATTAATAGTAGTTTTTTAATTATTCGTAATTGTTTTGTTGATGAGGCATTATTAGTGGAATTAGAATGTAGCTGTTAGTTTGCAAAAGAATATAATATTATTTTTCCTGGGCTATTTTACCTTCATATCACTTTTATATCGTGTAGGGTATAAAGTGCCGGATGTTTGGTGACTCATGTCCTTCCGCACTGTGAGGACATCTACCGTGAAGAAACGCGTAGGGAGGAAGCCTTGGAGTGACGTCACACCACGCACAGCGTAGTTTGTCCGGCGTATAACGTGGACACACCAAAGCGGGCTATTTTAGAATTTGTGCAGGATATAGTGAATAGGCTAAGTTGGGGGGTGGGGTCTGCTTTGACACTACGGAATGTGTAGTGTTATACATGGACTGTTTTTCCCTCTTTCCTCTCTCTCTTCCTTTTATGGGTTTTAATGTCAAAAGATATTAATATTCCAAGTGAATCGGCCTCCATATTGGGGGCCGGCGCTATCTATCTGCCCAAGTGAAAGCGTGTGTGCTGGTTTATAATTTATGACCGGCAATAGATTTTCTCTGGTTGAGTGATTTAAATTCATCTAGGTGTGTGGATTTTTTCACGGTGTTTTTGCCGTAATAAATTACAGTTTTGGAACATAGAACTTTTACGTTTTAACGCCTTTCTTTAGTATATTGCACATTGGAATTTGATTGATTTATAAAAAGATTAGTTTTCACACGTATATTTTTTATATCTACTAGGACTCTTATTTTTTTTTTTAAAAATACATCATAAATTTTATATTTTTTATTATGACACTGGATTATTTATTGGTTTTGATGAAATACGTTTAAACTGGCAATTAAGATTAATAAGATTATATTACTGATTAAGATTATATTTTGGTTTTTGATAGCACTTTTTTCACTTTTTGTGTATATATTTTTTTTTAATAATTATTTGATAGATGGTTTTTTATGAATATTGATTATTTGGTTAGAGCGCTTAGTGACGGGAGGTAACTTATGGGGGTGGGGGGACCGCTATGGTCAGCTCATTCCCCCTCATTATGGTTTAACCCACCCTGTGCCTGTTAAGGGTTACAGTGGTGTATGTGAATGTCTAGAGTCTTGTGTTCCATTGTCTATAGGCCACATGGCTGTCCATTGTCCCCTGTAGTGGTCATGTGTCCCCTCCCCCCCCATGGTGCTGTGTCCTCCTGTCCACCAACTATTAAATGGGATGTACTGTGATTTGTTGTATTGGTGGGGGGTCTTGGTCAATGTCCTTTGCCACATGGTTGGAAAAATTGCATCCCATTGTTCTGTGTCTGGTTGGATGGGGAGGGTGATGAGGTGTTTCCTGCCTATACTGTAGCCCTTCCCACTGAGAGGGTGGGCTGATGAGTATTTCCTGTTCCTGGATGTGTTTCCCCGCCCTCTGTATAAAACATGTTGTTTCTTCTGTAAATAAAGAGTATTGGCTTCCTGTTTTAAGAGCTGGGTGCTGTCCTTTTTCCTGTGGGATTTTAAGGTGTGGTCCGTGATGGTGTTCGCGACAGGGAAGCTGCGGTTCAAACGGAATAATACCCAATGTGCGGTCGGGTACCGGTTCCGTTACAGCGCTACCTCCTTTTTTTCTATTTTCTGTCACTTTTTTACCTCGTTTGAGGTTTGAGGTTTTAGCAGCCTGCTTTTTCATGATAAGATTTGTCATATTTTTGTTTTTCCTAGGTGTTTTGTTTAGTGAACACTATCCCATGCCCTTTTCTATTGTTTTTTGTTTATAGCACAAAAAATATAAAAGCGCACAGCTGATCAAATACCACCAAAAGAAAGCGTCTAATTTGTGTGAAAAAAAAAGGACATAAATTGTGTTGGTATCACCTTTGGTACAGCATTGCATGAAACTAATTGCGCAATTACCAGTTTGAAATATGTGTAGCGATCCGAATAGCAAAAAAAAAAAGCCTTGCCCAGGAAGGGGGGTAAATCCTCAGAGGGCAAGTGGGAAATAAGTAAGTATTACCCCTGTAATACATAAAACTAATAAATCAAATAAATAAAAGAAAGTTGCAATACTAATAAGCTGTAATAATAGTAAACCTATAAGACTGAAAACATTTTTTTCAATACTACACATCCTTGTCAAAACCATCATTTATTTTTTGGTAAATGACAAGGGATGATTTTCACTTTTACCAAGAAACATTTTCCATTCTGCTCCTCTCAAATTTCCTTGTCACTGAGGTCATAAAGTGAGCATTGTTTTGATTCCACTAACAATTAGAAATTTGAACGAGCGTTTTCTACAAACAAAAACTTTTCTATCTTCTACTGTACTAGTTTATAGACAGGTTTAACACTTTTTTTTTTACTGCACATATAAATGCAAACAAAATTAAAAAGTTATAGAACAGCAAAAGATTTATACAATGAGGAACAGAATATTTGAACACCCTGCGATTTGCAAGTTCTCCACTTAGAAATCATGGAGGGGTCTGACATTCACCATTGTAGGTGCATTCCCCACTCTTAGAGACAGAATTTAAAAAAAAATTCAGGAAATCACATTGTATGATTTTTAAGAATGTATTTGTCTTGCTGCACTGCTGAACAGAAGTATTTGAACACCTGAGAAAATCAGTGTTAATATTGGTACAGAAGCCTTTGTTTGCAATTACAGAGGCCAAAACGTTTCCTGTTAGTTCTTTGACCAGGTTTGCACTGCAACAGGGATTTTGGCCCACTCCTCCACAACAGATCTCCTCTAGATCTGTCAGGTTTCGGGGCTGGTTTGCTGAGCAACAACGGAGTTTCAGCTCCCTCCAAAGATGTTCTATTGGATTTAGGTCTGGAGACTGGCTAGGCCAACTCCAGAACCTTGATATGCTTCTTACGGAGCCACTCCTTGGTTCTCTGGCTGTGTGCTTACGGGGTCGTTGTCATGTTGGAAGACCCAGCCACGACCCATCTTCAATGCTCTGACTGAGGGAAGGAGGTTGTTGCTCAAAATCTCACAATAAATGGCCCCATTCATCCTCTCCTTAATGCAGTGCAGTCGTCCTGTCCTCTTCGCAGAAAAGCACCCCAAAGCATGAAGTTACCACCCCCCATGCTTCACAGTAGAATGGTGTCTTGGATGCAACTCATCCTTCTTTTTCCTCCAAACATGACAAGTAAAGTTTAGACCAAAAAGTTCTAATTTGGTCTCATCTGACCCACATGACTTTCTCCAATGCCTCTCTGGATCATCCAGATGGTCATTGGCAAAACTTCAGACGGGCCTGGACATGTGATGACTTTGAACCTTCCGTGCAATGCATGATTTGAAACCATGACGGTGTAGTGTTCTACCGACAGTGACCTTTGAAACTGTGGTCCCAGCTCTCTTCATGTCATTGAACCAGCCTCCTCCCTTGTAGTTCTGGGCTGATTCCTCACCTTTCTTATCATCAGATGATACCCCACGAGGTGAGATCTTGCATGGAGCCCCAGTCCGAGGGAGACTGACAGTCGTCTTTAGCCTCTTCCATTGCTTCTAACAATTGCTCCAACAGTTGATCTATTTTCACCAAGCTGCTTGGCAATTGCCCCATAGCCCTTTCCAGCCATGTGAAGGTCCACACGATTTTGTCTCTGGTGTCTTTCGACAGGTCTTTGGTCGTTTGCCCATGTATTAGTTGACGTCTGACTGACTGTGGTGTGGACAGGTGTCTTAAAGAGCTCATGACAGGTGCTACTAAGTTAGATTATTGAGTGGAGTAGAGGTGGACTTTTTTAAAGGCACAGTAACAGGTCTTTGAGAGCCAGAAGTCTTGCTGTTTCTCAGGTGTTCAAATCTGCTGTTCAGCAGTGCAAGACAAATAAATTCTTTAAAAATCATACAATGTGATTTCCTGAATTTTTTTTTTAAATTCTGTCTCTCAGAGTGGAATGCACCTACAATGTGAATGTCAACCCCTCCATGATTTCTAAGTGGAGAGAACTTGCAAAATCGCAGGTGTTTCAAATACTTGCTCTTTCCTCACTGTATATGAATATGTAAAAAGCTGAAAAAAAAAAGAAAAGAAATGCAGATGGCACAAAGTGACGAGTTATAACCGAAACTATTTCTCTTCAATAGAGCAGTGTTAAGCAGCATGGACAGAAAAAGATGTAAATATTTGCTCTCTTCTTTTACAGAGATATCTTTTGTTTTCCTGCCAGGGTCATTTTAGCTGTTTGCAGTTGGTCGAGGTATGCTGGTGGCTTGGTTGACCCCTTGGCTCTTGTTGGTTCTGATGTCTCCTGGACCCTCCAAAATAACGTGGGTACTTCTCCTGATATATGGTTCTAGTTCATAAGACCTAGACAATTTTGTAAGAATTGTCCTTTGGAAGCAGTGCTTTATTTCCCTGTTGGAGGACACAACCTGGCAATGGTGTTTTTAGTTTGGCCAAGAAAATTCCTCAACCTTTTGAAGATGTCTATTAGCCTTAAAAGGAGGTTAAAAATGCCAAGAAACTAGGTCAGGGGTAGGAAACCTGCGGCTCTCTAGCTGTTGTGGAACTACATTTCCCATGACGCATTGCAACATTACAAAACTGACAGTTACAGCTATAACTTGCAGAGGCATGATGGAACTTGTAGTCCTGCAACAGCTGGAGAGCCGCAGGTTGCCTACCCTTGAACTAGGTCCTGAAAGGCACGCCCCCATGAGTTGATCATAAGCTTTATCTCAATATTAATTAATGGCTATCAGACCGTTACACAAAAATGTTTTCCAGTGTGTACAATACTTTATACCAGGGGTAGGCAACCCAAAAGAGGAACAACCTACCTGAACAACATGGGAGAAGTTAGAGATCACCAGGCAAACCCAAGAAAGGCTCCATGATGTAATGGCTAAGAAAGGTTGGCATTTAAAAAAAAACGAAAAAAAAATATGTTTCTTTTTTACTTTGTCTGCTGATGGCAGGATACTCAATTATCATGAAGTTGTTCATGTACTTTTTCTGGGGAACTGGCTAGTCAAGTGTAGCGCTACCTTCTTGAGGGCCGCTGTGTTTCTGAGTTCCCTTAAGCTCCGCACAGCCAGGCAACACACATTTTCCACACTTGCATCCACAGTCAGTGAACAGTCCATGAGCTCGGTTTTTGTTATTTTATTATGGGAAATAACTTGGATAAGGTAATAGGGATTACAGGACGCCCAACTTGACTCAATCAATGCACGGGGACAACGTCCTTCCTATTTACAGAAACAAATCCTGGACTGTTTCACCTTGAATGCGGTCAGTCATTAACGATCTGTAGCAACTGCCCCTTATGGGATAGGGCAGGGCTGCTGCTAGAAACCACGGGGCCCAATACAGTCAACCTGACAGGGCCCCCTTCCCTCCCAAAAAAACAGTTTACTATGCTTCAGTTATGAATTAACATAGTGAGCAATGGGTATCGATCACTCATTGTGTTCATTCAGGAAAGGAAGGGGCTGGTAAATGTGACATATGTACTGGACCCTTCCTTCATTCTCATTCCTGAAGGATCCTGTTGCAGCTTGAAGTGTATTGCAGTGCTGGTGGGAAGGAGTGGATGGACGCCAGCAGCACTGAAAGGGCGATGGGCCTAGGCATCTGGGGAAATGTATTGTGCACAGAGAGGATGATGGGTGTGGTGGGGGGCAATTAATGGAACTGATCCCCTGTATGGCTCTCTCTATTGCAGCTGAATGCCAGTGGAAGAAAAGAAGAAGCCGGCTATCAGCTGGTTGTAATTGCTCCCTGCTGTGCCGATCACCCTCCCTGCCCTAATCCTATTCACCCAGCTGCCTGGGCCCCCTGCTGGCCTGGGCCCTATACAGAAGGACTGGTGGTACCCCCTTATCCACGGCCATGGGATAGGGACTCACAGCCTCTGTGAAAATTAGCTTAGATTGTTGCAGCTATATGCAGAGATGGTGCTCCCAGCTCCACAGCCTGCAGACACTACCAGCCCTCCTGGCTGCTCTGAAGATCAAGGACAAGGATAAAGGGTTAAACACAGCAATGTCCTTTGAAAGCTCGCTACACATGATTCCCTAGGTGTGCTGATGTACTCGCTCTGTCCTCCTTGCTCCCAGGCATTGATCCTGTTCATACCATGATGCTGAAATGACCCTCTTGAACTAGCCTGAACCCAGCCTGGAGGCCAGCCCCCCTAGACCTAGGGAACCCCTCCCAGGCCACCTACAGCCTCCACCTGAGTCCCCTGCCAGCATGGCTCTCTCATATTTATGGGCTAGCCTTACCACACTACTAGGGCCTCTAAACCTGGGATTGGTCAAGTTTTTTTTGTTTGCAATCAGATTTTATTAAGAATACAAAGAACAGAGTTTGTAATACAAATTATAAAATAAAGAAAGACAGGTACAACACAAAATGATGGGAACACAGGTACACAAGGAATTCAAGGATTCCCTGTAAGTGTACAATCCACCCAGAGTGTAATGGAACCGACCCAGACTGCACTTGGGTACTTCCGTTAGAATACCGCTTCCCTGTCTGAACAACGACAACAGACACCACAGCAGACCATACAAGACTAGACAACACCAGTCTGTCTGAACATGGAACTCTTTATTTGAAACTCGAACTGGCATTTTATACACTCAGGGGACAATCCCCCCTCCATGCATAATGACACAGGGAGGGGCACTACACTTAGCAAAAGAGACACACAGGTATTCAAACTTCACATCAGCAAACAGTCCCATCTGGAAGGAGCGCTGCTGGAGACACCCCCCACTAATCTAATACACATAAACACATAGGTCCCATAATAGTTTGCTTCCAAGCAAGACACACAATAGAACAATGGGATGCAACCACATGGCATTAAACAATCAAACAACCCCCCCACCCAATATTAGGACAGATCACCCTGTACCCCTAACAGGCACAGGGTGATTTACACATAAGATGGATATGGGGAGCTGAGACAGGGGTCTCCCCATCTCTTCAAAGTGAGCTGTGTTCCATGGGCCCCCCACCCAAAGTGACTCCCGTCACACAGGGTACTATCATGAGAGATACCACCTGCCTAGGTACCCACAATTGGAGTAAAAGGCCTATGTTGCTGGGGAGTGGAACCTGTTTAGCAAAGTGGCCCGAATCCAGTCCAAAAGCGCCTGGAAGGGCATATGGCTGTTGATTTATTAAAACTGGAGAGTACAAAATCTGGTGCAGCTCTGCAAAGAAACCAATCAGCTTCCAGGTACTTTTTGTCAAAACTTAATTGAACAAGCTGAAGTTAGAAGCTGATTGGCTACTGTGCACGTCTGCACCAGATTTCGCACTGTCCAGTTTTAATAAATCTACCCCAAAGGCTCTACTTTTCTCACTGCAAAGGTGACCTATGATGACAGAGAAGAGACTAAAAGTGCAGGGAGAAAGGTAAGAAAGAACCACACATCAAGGCAAAAAAGGAAACAAGGAGGATAGGTGTAAAGGAAAAAGAAGGCAAGGAGAGGCAGAGGAAGGGGGACTGCCCCATGTATAGTTCCACATTCTGTCATTAGCCATATATGTTGCAAGAAAAATCAAAGGTAAACCTAGACATTAGTAAAGTCACACCAGAGTTCAAAAGTAATCAGTACCTATGAAGACGATCCAAGAAGTCTCTTTTGAAAGTATTTGTAGGTATCATGTTAGCATGCTATCAGTTCCTCCACCCTCATCATTCAGCAAACCCCTCAGGAATAGTCAGATAGTGTGCCAGTGTTAAGGATAAAGGCTATTTTTCTTTATTTTAAACTAGTGGTCCTGCCAATAGGGATGAGGTACAGGTTGGCTACGGCAATTAACAGTTGCATCATTAGGGGTCACCATGGGGAGCTGCTCTGCCTTGGAAGGCATATGGATGTACGGACAATGGAGGCCACAGTGGTCATCATTGTGCCCATAACAGTGCATGGATGGGGGTGATAGTTTCTGCCCACTCCTCCACCATAGCCCGGAGTCTTTCTGTTTGGTCCCTGCCCATCAATGCCCTCTTGCACACTGTATTGATGTGATAATGGTGGGATTAAGGCTGTAGGATGGGACAAGCTCCGGGAGACAGGCTTCTGGAGGCACTTCCTATGGAATGGAACACACCGGTTTTTCAAATACACAAGTTTTACAGGTAACAAAGTATACATAAAAAGCTAAAATACACAGCACTGTTTCTACTATACATATTTTCTTATAAAAAAAGATATATTTAGTTTTGTTGGATTCCAGACAAAAAAAAAAAAAATAACTGCAAAAAGCCCTGTGATTCGATAAAATCACATCAATATAATTAATAAGGGTTCATGTACACTGCAGCTGATAAACTCACCTTTAGGAGCTTTTCTGTGTTTTTTTTTCAGCAGCCCCTGAACTCTCCCTAATGTTTTCCTATGTGTCCATGTACACATCGTCGTTTACAGGCAGTTGAGTTGACAGTCGTTTTTTTTAATGCAATAGGCTTGCGCTCAGGAATAGATTTGTAAATGCGTGTAAATGCAGCTAGCCGCGTTTATAAGCATTTGCATTTAGAAGCGTTTTTTAACTGTTCCATTTCCAGATGCTGTTCAGATCCTTTTTTCATCATGAAAATGCATGCAAAGTGTTTTCAAGGTACTCAAATGGACAAAACACTGAACACAGGATGTTCCTACCAAGCTTGTCACACATTGTAATGACCAATTCACACCTCAGACCTCTCCCACCCTTGGAAACAAAAGATATGTTAATGCCCATTCACACCTCAAATTCCTCATGGAAACCCCCTGCCAGGTGACCTTAATGACTCCCTCCACCAGACACCTTTCCCACCCTTGGAAACAAAAGAAATGTTAATGAGCAAATCACACCTAGCTAATCTCAACACATACTGCTGTCTCTGCTTCTACTCTCTGTATTTCTCTGAAACAGTCTGAAATAGTTTATAATTTACCACTTTCCAGTGCATTCTGGAAATTTGGGAGGTTCCCCTGAGGTTATCTTAAAAAAATGCTTCTAAACACAAATGCTCATAAATGCGCATAAACGCGGTATGCAAACACGGCTAAACAGACTTTTTTTAACCTACGTTTTCCAGCAGTCAGTTACTATTGTTCAGAAGTGTCCCGTGTACATGGATTCTAAAAGTATTTTTTGGCAGAATTTACTATTTGTTCTTATATTTCTAAAAGAAAATTATTTACTGAAAGTATGTTATCAATCTAAAGCACTATATGTTCCCATTAAACAATATCAAGGTTGACAAAAAAAAAGAAGCAATTGTTATATCAATTTGATTTTCCTCATCAGGTGGATCACTTGTTGGTTTTAGCTCTTCCATATACACAGCCCAGGGTCAGTAGAATGACAGCGAAGAAGAATTTTACAGCCACATATGCTGCTAGTATTAAAGTTTCTTGACCATTACTGGACATCAAAGGTGGTTCTGTAAAATATTGAGTAAAACAATGAGGATGCATGAATATATAGTTGATCCACATACAATATAGTCAGGTCATATTCAAACTCAATTTTCACAAAAATAATAATGTAACACATAGAATATAGAAAAGTGATGGCAGAAAAAGACAAAGTGGTCCATCGAGTCTGCCGTTTTTTTTTTTGAGTGTGTGTTTTTTTTTTTTTTTTTTGGGAGGGAGGGTTTTGGGTTTTTTCTTTTTGTTAACATTTTTGTCTGAGTATAGATCTATGCTTGTCCCAAGCATGTTTGAAGCTATTTACTGTTGACTGGCTCACTACCTCTTCTGGAAGTCTATTCCAAGCATCAACTACTCTTTCAGTAACATAATACTTTCCGAGATTCATTTTGAACTTTCCTCCAGTTAGTGTAAGGTCATGTCCCCGTGTTCTTCATTTTGGTTTTGTGTTGGAAATCCTGCTCTCCTGAACCTTATTACCCCCTTGATGTATTTAAGGGTTTCAGCCATGTCTCCCCTTTCCCTTCTTTCCCCCAGACTGGACATGTCAAGTTCCTGAAGTCACTCTTGATATATTTTATCCCCAGACCTTTCACCATTTTTGTTACCCGTCTCTGAACTCGTTCTATCTTATCAATATCTTTTTGTAAGTGAGGTCTCCAGAACTGGACACAGTATTCTAAATGAGGTCTAACTAAAGATCTATATAGGGGAATCAGGACCTCCTTCCTCCTGCTGTGATCCCTCTAGTGATATAAAGATCTACAGTCAGGTCCATAAATATTGGGACATCGACACAATTCTAACATTTTTGGCTCGATACACCACCACAATGGATTTGAAATGAAACAAACAAGATATGCTTTAACTGCAGACTGTCCGCTTTAATTTGAGGGTATTTACATTCAAATCAGGTGAACAGTGTAGGAATTACAACAGTTTGCATATGTGCCTCCCACTTGTTAAAGGACCAAAAGTAATGGGACAGAATAATAATCACAAATCAAACTTTCACTTTTTAATACTTGGTTGCAAATCCTTTGCAGTCAATTACAGCCTGACGTCTGGAACGCATAGACATCACCAGACGCTGGGTTTCATCCCTGGTGATGCTCTGCCAGGCCTCTACTGCAACTGTCTTCAGTTCCTGCTTGTTCTTAGGGCATTTTCCCTTCAGTTTTGTCTTCAGCAAGTGAAATGCTCAATCGGATTCAGGTCAGGTGATTGACTTGGCCATTGCATAACATTCCACTTCTTTCCCTTAAAAATCTCTTTGGTTGCTTTTGCAGTCTGCTTTGGGTCATTGTCCATCTGCACTGTGAAGTGGCGTCCAATGAGTTTTGAAGCATTTGGCTGAATATGAGCAGGTAATATTGCCCGAAACACTTCAGAATTCATCCGGCTGCTTTTGTCAGCAGTCACATCAATAAATACAAGAGAACCAGTTCCATTGGCAGCCATACATGCCCATGCCATGACACTACCACCACCATGCTTCACCGATGAGGTGGTATGCTTAGGATCATGAGCAGTTCCTTTCCTTCTCCATACTCTTCTCTTCCCATCACTCTGGTACAAGTTGATCTTGGTCTCATCTGTCCATAGGATGTTGTTCCAGAACTGTGAAGGCTTTTTTAGATGTCGTTTGGCAAACTAATCTGGCCTTCCTGTTTTTGAGGCTCACCAATGGTTTACATCTTGTGGTGAACCCTCTGTATTCACTCTGGTGAAGTCTTCTCTTGATTGTTGACTTTGACACACATACACCTACCTCCTGGAGAGTGTTCTTGATCTGGCCAACTGTTGTGAAGGGTGTTTTCTTCACCAGGGAAAGAATTATTTGGTCATCCACCACAGTTGTTTTCCTTGGTCTTCCGGGTCTTTTGGTGTTGCTGAGCTCACCGGTGCGTTCCTTCTTTTTAAGAATGTTCCAAACAGTTGTTTTGGCCACACCTAATGTTTTTGCTATCTCTGATGGGTTTGTTTTGTTTTTTCATCCTAATGATGGCTTGCTTCACTGATAGTGACAGCTCTTTGGATCTCATCTTGAGAGTTGACAGCAACAGATTCCAAATGCAAATAGCACACTTGAAATGAACTCTGGACCTTTTATTTGCTCATTGTAATTGGGATAATGAGGGAATAACACACACCTGGCCATGGAACAGCTGAGAAGCCAATTGTCCCATTACGTTTGGTCCCTTAACAAGTGGGAGGCACATATGCAAACTGTTGTAATTCCTACACCGTTCACCTGATTTGGATGTAAATACCCTCAAATTAAAGCTGACAGTCTGCAGTTAAAGCACATCTTGTTCGTTTCATTTCAAATCCATTGTGGTGGTGTATAGAGCCAAAAATGTTAGAATTGTGTCGATGTCCCAATATTTATGGACCTGACTGTATATAGAGGAATCAGAACCTCCTCCCTCCTGCTGGTGACCCCTCTGGTGATATAAAGATCTATATAGAGGAATCAGGACCTCCTTCCTCCTGCTGGTGACCCCTCTAGTGATGCATTCTAGAATTCTATTCACTTTCCTCAGTGCCTGGCCACACTTGTTTGCTCATTTTGCAATCATCTGAAATGAGTACCCCCAAATCCTTTTCCTCTGTAGTGCTTGCCAACACTGTACCCCCAATGTTGTACTCTCTCAAGGGATTCTTTTTCCCTAGGTGCATTATTTTACAATTAGAAACATTGAACTGCAATTTCCACTTTTTTGACCAATCTTTCAGCAATGCCAAATCATGTTCCATGTTACAGGCACCTTCAGGGATATCAACCCTATTGCACACCTTTGTGTCACCAGAAAAAAAAAACATCCCTTACCCAACAAACCTCTAGTTATATCACTTACATATAGATTAAATAATATTTAATTCCATTTGAGATAAAAGGTTTTAGATTAATAAATAAAAACTGATCATTGTAAACACCCCTGTCAGTGTTATATGGCTTTTCTCATCCCTATAACAGCCCTCTACAGGAAAGCTTGTTGTTTTGAAAAACAACAGACTTACTGGCTGGATCACCAGGTGAAAATAAGTGAAAGAAAGCCTAAAAAAGAAAACAAATGCAGCCATCACATCTAAGAATTGGTAAGCTGCAATATAACAAATGTTTGTTTTTAGGTTTAATACGGATTTAACTCTATAACAACAAAATCAATTAGACATCTACTATGAAATTTGAGATTCTCATAATAACCACTGCAGATGGGTACATTTGAAAAATGCTAAGAAGACTCCTTACCAGTTTGTTAAGTCCTCCAGCATCTAAACTGAAATATTGGTTTTGGTTGGATCAATGCTTACAAAGGAGTGTATAGTGGTTTATATACAGTGTTTTCTAACCTTAGTTATATATACACAACAGGTAAAATAAGTATTGAACACGTCACTATTGTTCTCAGTAAATATATTTCTAAAGGTGCTATTCACATGAAATTTTCACCACATTTCGGTAACAACCCTTGCAATCTATACATACAAATAAACCAAAACAAATAACTTGTCTATAATAAAATGGAATTACACAGGGAAAAGGTATTGAACACATGAAGAAAGGGAGGTGCAAAAATATCATGGAAAGCCAAGACACCAGCTGAAATCTATCAGTAATTAGGAAGCAGTGCTGCTCCTTGTCAGTGCAGATTGATATCAGCTGGTTCAGTCTAAACCGATGGCCTATAAAAAGGTGTTTCATTACCAAAGTGTCACACAAGAAACATCTCATGACGGGTAAAAGCAAAGACCTTTCAAGACCTTTGCAACCTTATTGTTGCAAAACATACTGATGACATTAGTTACAGAAGGATTTCTAAACTTCTGAATGTTCCAGTGAGCACTGTTGGGGCTATAATCCGGAAGTGGAAAGAAACGGCCACAGCCAGGTGCGCCTCGCAATATTTCTGACCGAGTGAAAAGAATTTTCATGTCAATAGCACCTTTAGAAATATATTATATATATACACACATATACTGTATATAAATATATATACACATACAGTGCTTAGCATAAATTAGTACATCCCTTTTTTTACTCAAATGAATCCACCCCACAACAAAAACTCCTCCATCTAGTACTTTGTATGTCCTCGATGATTTATAAGGACAGCACCAAGTCTTCTAGACATGGAATGAACAAGTTGGTGACATATTGCAACATCAATCTTTTTCAATTCTTCAAGAACGACCTCTTTTAGAGCCTGGATGCTGGATGGAGAGTGATGCTCAACTTGTCTCTTCAGAATTCCCCATAGGTGTTCGATTGGGTTCAGATCAGGAGACATACTTGGCCACTGAATCACTTTCACCCTGTTCTTCTTCAGACATAAACAGTGGCCTTAGATGTGTGTTTTGGATCATTGTCATGTTGGAAAAATGCACGACGACCGAGGGCACGGAGTGATGGGAACATCTTCTCTTTCAATATAGAGCAGTACATCTGTGAATTCATGCTACCATCAATGAACTGCAGCTCCCCAACACCAGCAGCACTCATGCAGCCCCACAGGAGGACATTGACACCACCATGTCTCACTGCAGGCCTCATGCATTTTTCTTTGTACTCCTCACCTTTGCGAAGCCATACAGTTTTGAAGCCATCAGTTCCAAAAACATTTATCTTGATGTCGAGACTCCAGAGTACAGAGTCCCAGTAGTCTTCTTGTTTTTCAGCATGGGCCCTGGCAAATTCTAGGCTGCTTTTTTGTACATGGGCTTTAGGAGAGGCTTCCTTCATGGACGACACCCATGCATGTCATTCCTTTGCAGTGCATGCTGTATTGTGTCACGGGAAACAATCGCCCCAGTTCGGCTTTCTACTTCTTTAGCTAACTGCAGTGAACTTGCATTGAGATTTTCTTCAACTCTTCTTATAGGAAAACACTTTTGTTGGAGTGTTAACTTCCATGGAAAGCCTGGACGTCTCTGTGAGATGGTTGCAGTTCCATCCATGCTAAATGTTTGTATCATTTTTGCTCCAGTATCCTGACTAATAAGTAAAGCTTTGCTGATCTTCTTGTAGCCTTCACCCTTCTTGTGTAAAAGAAATTATTTACTTTCTTAGGCCTTGTGACATTTCTCTTCCATGTGGTGCCATTGCTGACATCATTAAAGGGGTTTTCTCTGTTAAGTAACACCCTTTTATAATCATCTGTCTGCTGGACACCTGTTTAATGAATAATTAGACTCACATGGAGTTATTATTATTATACAGTATTTATATAGCGCCAACAGTTTGCTCAGCGCTGTACATTATAATGGGAGACTGTACACGAGACAGCACAGTAACAATACAATACACGAGGGGTTCGAGGGCCCTGCTCCTTGGAGCTTACAATCTAGGAGGGAGGGGAGAGTGGTACAGGAGGAAATAGCTGTGGGGGATGGAGTGGTGGGAAGAGCGGAGGAGATGGGCAATTAGGTGAGGGCGGGGTAGGCTTCTCTGAAGAGATGGGTTTTCAGGGTGCGCTTAAAGGTGAGGAGGGTAGGTGACAGTCTGATGGATTGGGGTAGTGAGTTCCAGAGGATGGGGGAAGCCCTGGAGAAGTCCTGGAGATGGGCATGGGAGGAGGAGAACAGGGAACTAGAGAGTAGGAGGTCTTGCGAGGAGCAGAGAGTGCGTTTTGGGTGGTAGATGGATATCAGGTTGGTGATGTCGTTTGGGGCAGTGTTATGAACAGCTTTGTACGTCAATGTTAATAATTTGAATTTTATGCGTTGGGCAATCAGAAGCTAGTGGAGGGATTGGCAGAGGGGGGTGGCGGATACGGAGCGGTTAGTAAGGTGGATGAGTCTGGCCGCAGAATTCAGGATAGACTGAAGCGGGGATATCATGTGTTGAGGTAGGCCGGCGAGGAGGGAGTTACAGTAGTCAAGTCGTGATATAATGAGGGAGTGAATGAGTTGCTTTGTAGTTTCTGGAGTTAGGAACGTGCGTATTTTGGAGATGTTGCGGAGGTGAAGTCTGCATGAATTTGTCAGCGATTGGACCTGGGGCTGGAAAGACAGATTGGAGTCTAGAATGACACCTAGTACTCTGGCTTTGGGGGTGGGGCTGATGGTGGAGTTGTTAGTCGTAATGGAGAGGTAGCGGGGGGGGGGGGGGGCGCGGGCTGGGGGGAAAACTATGAGCTCGGTTTTGGCAAGGTTTAATTTGAGGAAGTGACATCCAGTCTGATATGTCATTCAGGAGGCTAGTGATTCGGGTGGAGACTGAAGGGGTGAGGCGGTGGGTAGAGAGATAGATTTGAGTGTCATTGGCATAGAGATGGTAGTTGAAGCCGTGGGAGTGTATCAGTTGACCAAGGGAGGAGGTGTAGATGGAGAAGAGAAGGGGCCCGCTGACAGAACCTTGGGAGACCCCAACAGAGAGGGGGAGTGAAGGGGAGGTGGCAGCGTTATAGGTAACACTGAAGGAGCGTTGTGATAGATAGAAAGAGAGCCAGGAGAGAGCGGAGTCTCTGAGGCCAAAAGATTATAGTTTTTTGAGGAGGAGGGGGTGGTGTCGAAAGTCGCAGAGAGGTCGAGGAGTAGTAGCACTGAGTAGTGGCCATTGGGTTTAGCGGTTAGCAGGTCGTTGGTGAGTTTGAGTAGGGCGGTTTTGGTGGATTGTAGGGGACGGAAGCCAGATTGTAGGGGATCAAGGAGGTTGTTGTCGGTGAGGTGGGAGCTTAGGCGATTATAGGCTAAGCACTCAAGGAGTTTGGATGTAAATGGCAGCAGGGAGATGGGTCTAAGGTTGTTTAGGTCGGTGGGATCCAGGGAGGGTTTTTTAAGTATGGGAGTAATGTGCGCGTGCTTCAGATGGGAGGGGAATGCGCCAGTAGAGAGGGAGAGATTAAAGATGTGGGTGAGGGAGAGTAGGATGGAGGAGGAGGGTGATTGTAGGAGTTGTGTGGGGACAGGGTCAAGGGGGCAGGTGGTAAGGCGAGCTTCAGAGAAGAGCTTGGTGACCTCTTCAGTGGCAGCAGAGTTGAAGGAGTGGAGTGTTGAGGGGGTTTTAGTGTGAGGAATGTTGGGCGGGGTGGAGGTCTGGACAGTGGCGAGGTCAAAGGAGAGGAGTGTTGAGGGGGTTTTCATGTGAGGGATGCAAGGTGGGGAGGAAGTCTGAGCAGTGGTGCTCATTGCGTTGATCTTGCTTTGGAAGTGGTTAGCAATCTCGTGGGCAGTTAGTGGGTGGAGGTGGGGGGCAGAGAGAGCAGGGAGTTGAAAGTGGAGAAGAGACGGCAAGAACTGGAGGAGAGGGTATTGATGAGGGTTACAAAGTAGGCTTGTTTGGCACGTGGAGGGAGGAAGTATAGGTGAGGAAGACGGATTTATATATCGGGTGAACGCTTGTTGGGATCTGGTTTTGCGCCATAGTCGCTCTAGCGCATGACTACGTCGCTTGAGATTTTGGTGTGGTCATTCTTCCAGGGTTGAAGCGGTTGGGGTCTAATGTTTCATGTGGTTAAGGGTGCTAAGGAGTCAAGAGCGACTGACAGCAAGTTGTTATAAACAGTAGTGGCCAGGTCAGGGCAGGACAGGGGAAGGATACTGTCGTAAAGTTGGTCAGCTGCAGAGTGGAAGGGGGCAGGGTTGCGGAGGTTTCGGCTGGTGATGGTTTGACATTTGGAGGGGTAGTTGTAAAAGGATGAGGAGACGGAGAAGGTGATGAGGTTGTGGTCAGAGAGGGGAAAAGGGGTGTTTGTGAGGTTGTGGGGGGTGCAGAGATGAGAAAAAACAAGGTCCAGGGTGTTCCCATCGGAGTGGGTGGTGGACTGTATGCACTGTGCGAGTGCAAAAGAAGAGGTTAGGTGGAGGAGTTGGGATGTGGCCGGGTTATTGATGTTGATAGGGATGCTGAAGTCTCCAAGGATGATGGTGGGCAGTTCGGAGGAGAGAAAGAAGTAATATTCTTGTTGAATTCTTCTTAATTAGGATTTTGTTGTCTAACATTTAGCTTTGCTCCTAAGACTTTCATTGGGGTGTATTCATTTTTGCAACATGGTCTTGAATTAATTTGTTAGAAAAAGCACTTTTTTTGTGTCTGCAAATGGAAAAATTTTGTTTTCAATCAATCATTTGTGGGATGGCCGGCAAAAAAATGTTGATTCTGAAAGGAAGCAAAGGTGTTGTGACGAATCTGTTGGGGTGTACTCATTTATGCTGAGCACTCTGTATGTATGTACTGTGTATATATATATATATATATATATATATATATATATATATGTGTGTATATATATAAATATATAAAAGAGATATCCTCTTGCTACAAAAAATCTTTACTTCAGAAATTCGAGTACATACAAAAAGCAAGCAACTGTACAGGTTCAGGTAATGCCATGCTCTATCTCAAGCTGTGTGCCATTATTTAGAGCTTTTCTAGTAGATATAAGAGAAGCTGCTTCACATGTGTATCCCATATAACTAATTATACAAACCCAACATCATTCATTGTAAACAAATCAACTAAAGCTGGCCATACATGGGTCGAATTTCAAACAAATTTTCTTTTGAAAATCATAACTATAATTTTTTAGTTTGAATTTTGCACCATTAGTGGGCTACAGCAACAGTCGATTTTTGTGCATCCATCGAGTGATCGGTTATGTTGGAAATTTTTTTGAAAAACACACAAATTTCTAATCAATGATGGGAGAATTGTGCAATAAATATAATCAAAAAATAAACAAGCATGAACTGTAACCTGGAATGAAAAGTAGATTCCCAGCCACGAAATGCCTTTTCTGTAGCAACATGAGGTGAAATTAAACACTTGGTTGGTCGAATTTTGAAATCAATGTTGGCAACATTCCTCCATTCCAACATTCCTCCATTCCAACATACCTCCATGGATAGTAGTTCCAATTCCTCAATGTCATATATATATATATAAAATTTCTCCCAGTTATAGCTTCTTTTAAAACAATCTTGCTGACACCTTTATAAACACTAAAAAGTACTGTAGAAAGAAATCATTGATAAAATGATCTGTAAAGCTGAACTCCAGCCAGGGATAAACCATTATCATTAGAAAGGTCCTTCCTTACCTGCTGCAAAAATGCTGACCTTTCACTTTTAAAGTGGTTGTAAAGGCAGAAGATTTTTTACCTTAATGCGTTCTCTACATTAAGGTAAAAGAACATTCTGTAATCGGCTCCGCCCTGAGCCCCCTAAATACATATCTGAGCCTGATATCAATCCAGCACTGTGTCCAAGAAACAGCAGCTCTCTCCTCACTAGACATGGAGGCAGCAGCAGAATCCATTGGCTCCTGTTGCTGTCAATCACAGCTTGTGGGCAGAGAGTGGGGGGCATGGCCGAGCCATGCTGTGTCTATCAATAGACACACAGAACTTGGCTTGGGGTCGAGCCTGCACTCGTGACCCTATAGCAAGCAGCTTGCTATGGAGGCACTCAGAAGGGGGGAGGAGCCAGGAGCACCAGTGGGGGACCCCAGAAAAGGAGAATCATGGCCTTTCTTTGCAAAACCATTGCACAGAGCAAGTAAGTATAACGTGTTTGTTATTTAAAAAATATTAATTTTACCTTTACAATCAGTTTATAGTTTGTACCTCCATGTTTTCAATTTTCTTAGTATGCCCCCTATTCTTCATGCATTATTGCATCCCTGTTATTTCACTATGGAGAAATGGCTCCCAGCCATTCAACCTCCAGCGCGTAGTTTACTGAAGGTGAAGGGCTGATGTCACCGCTCCCTTTGTGGATGGGCACAGTCTCTGCAGTCCACCCACATGGGAGTTGGAAGTGGAAAAAGATCGGGATCGTGAGTTCAGCTTTAATTACTCGCACTAAACATACAATGAAATGATAAATATGGAGCTAGGAGCCCCTTACCTTTACCACTGATGATTAGTCTGGTTCCTCCTCCATACTGAATTTCGTCTTCATATTGGTTGTCACCTGCACAGAGTTTGATCACCACAAAGCAGTGAAATGAAGTATTGTCTGCCTTAGTCACTTCTTTTATCATTAGATCAGTCATTCCTGTTATGTTTGTCCGATGTCTATATGCAGAATGAACCATTTCCCGGTAGGGGTGGTAGGCGTACGGTCCGGTTACATTCCCCACCCTCCAGTATACATTGACCCGCACAACATCTCTCTCTGTATACCGACCACTAGGAAGGGTGTAGGAGCAGGTAAGGATCACTGAACGTCCTTCTTGTACTGAGATCCCAGTAGTCGGCTGATCCCAGGATGATTGGTAATCTAAAAAAAAATTGAAGAAATAAACCAATCCACATATGTGAAACAGCAAAATCCAGGCCTGGTTTTACCTAATGGAATCTAATCTTTAGATCTTGTGTGCCTCCATGTTCTATTTTTAAGCAGATCCAACCCCAACCATTTATATAGTAAATAATAATACAAAAACAGAAGTGTGTTTTTACTAATCTGCGGTTTTCATTAGGATAATACCCTGTAATTCTGCCAAAAAGGCTGTTGTTGAGACACTTCTTGTTATAGGTCTATCCTGGACGAGGGTGCGTTTGCCCCATTTGGCCAATTGATGAATCTAAAATATAACCTTTATTCAAATGTACAAAAAATGTATGCTCAGCTGTAATTAATGCCTATTGGAGTGGAACGTACTGCGCACAACAATATAACTGGATACCATTGCAATTGTTTACCTTACCTCATCCCAATGGTTAATAACACCCGACCAAAATCAAATACCATACCGTTTTAGATGAGCTGACGGCATACAAGGAGGTTCTGTTGTTTGATCATAAACCTATCAGCTTGAATATATAATCTCTGTTAAGGAAATGGAGTTACCCCCATGGACAAACTAATTGAATAGGATAATCTATCTTGCTACAGATATGTAGTAAGGGTACACTCATCCACGGGCCCAAATGTCAGCCTCTCATGGAAAAGCCCCATACATCACCATATCCACCAAAAATACCTCACTGGCTTGAGGAATGCAAATGATGCACTATATAAAAAACGCAGTGCAGACCTCTCCAAAAAAAAAAGGGGGGGGGGGGGGGAGAAAGGAGTGCATTCAAAAAATGCTTTCTTTGAATAAAGGTTATATTTTAGATTCATCAATTGGCCAGATGGTGCGTAGGGAAACACACACAACAAAAAAAGAATTCCACTTTAAAAAATAAAGATTTGAACAAAACGCAAAACTCGAAAAAAATGCATCAAAACTGCATGTAGAAAAACACAAAACAAACTGCGAAAAGCACTGCAAAACAGACAAAAAAAACTACCTCTTAACCTGTTCTGTGTCTACATAAAGATTAGAAGGATGACAACCTTCCAACTTGCCGCTGGGGAGAGGGGGAAGGGAGGGAGGGAGGCAAAATGAACTGATAGGAAAAACCATAATTCTGCTGTACATTTTAAGGATGAATTATTCGACAGTGCCTGCAGCTACAGAGGTCACTAGTTTCAAGGCACATTTCTCACTTGTCGATGCTAGTTAGAATACATAAACCTTTGAATGTCCACTCCCAGCCACAGTTCTGTATTAAAGCCTGCTGTAGTCTTTTCAAAACCATTAAAAATCAGATCAGTTGTGTTAAAAATAAATAAATAAATATATATATATACAGTGGGGATCGAAAGTTTGGGCACCCCAGCTAAAAAAAATTTGTATTAATGTGCATAAAGAAGCCAAGGAAAGATGGAAAAATCTCCAAAAGGTATCAAATTACAGATTAGACATTCTTATAATATGTCAACAAAAGTTAGATTTTATTTCCATCATTTACACTTTCAAAATAACAAAAACAAAAAATGGCGTCTGCAAAAGTTTGGGCACCCTGCAGAGTTAATATCTTGTACTGCCCCCTTTGGCAAGTATCACAGCTTGTAAACGCTTTTTGTAGCCAGCCAAGAGTCTTTCAATTCATTGTTTGAGGTATCTTTGCCCATTCTTCCTTACAAAAGTCTTCCAGTTCTTTGAGATTTCTGGGCTGTCTATCACGCACTGCTCTTTGCCAAGGTCTATCCATAGATTTTCAATTATGTTGAGGTCAGGAGATTGTGAAGGCCATGGCAAAACCTTCAGTTTACGCCTCTTGATGTAATCCTCTGTGGATTTTGAGGTGTCTCACAAGACCTTGTTTAGGATCATTATCCATTTGTAGAAGCCATCCTCTCTTTAACTTCAGCTTTTTTCACAGATGGCATCAAGTTACCATCAAAAAAATTTGCTGAAATTTTTATTGAATCCATTTTTTCCTTCTACTCGTGAGATGTTCACTGTGCCACTGGCTGCAACACAACCCCAAAGCATGATTGATCCAACCCCATGCTTAACAGTTGGACAGAGGTTCTTTTCATTAAATTCTGTGCCCCTTCTTCTCCAAACGTAAATTTGCTCATTCCGGCCGAAAAAGTTCAATTTTAACCTCATCGGTCCACAGAACTTGTTTCCAAAATGCATCAGGCTTGTCTATATGTTCATTTGCAAAGTTCAAACGATGATTTTTTGTGGTGAGGATGTAGAAGAGGCTTTTTCTTCTGATGACTCTTCCATGAAGACCATATTTGTACAAGTATCTTTTTATAGTGGAATAGTGTACCACAACTCCAGTGTCTGCCAGATCTTTCTGGAAGGATCGTGCAGTCAAACGTGGGTTTTGAATTGTTTTTTTCTCACAATCCTGTGAGCTGTTCTGTCTGATATTTTTCTTGGTCTTCCAGATCTTGCTTTAACTTCCACTGTTCCTGATGACTGCCATTTCTTAATTACATTCCGAACAGAGGATATTGCCATCTGAAAACGCTTCGCTATCTTCTTATAGCCTTCTCCAGCTTTGTGAGCGTCAACTATTTTCAGTTTCAGTTTTCTAGACAACTGCTTAGAAGAACCCATGGTGCTGATTGTTGTTTTCAGATGAGTCTGGGCATTTAAAACCTTTGAGATTGACATCACCTGGTCTTCCCAGACGATGATTGAGAACAATCCATCACACTGGCAGGGTCTCAGCTTTGCAAAGGGGGGGCAGTGCATGCTATAAATTCTAGGCAGGGTGCCCAAACTTTTGCTGAAACCAGCTATTTTTTTTTTGTTTTCTGTTATTTTGAAAGTGTAAATGATGGAAATAAAATCTAACTTTTGTTGACAAATTATAAGAATGTCTAATCTGTAATTTGATGCCTTTTGGAGATTTTTCCATCTTTCCTTGGCTTCTTTTATACATATTAATACAAATGTTTAGCTGGGGTGCCCAAAATTTCGATCCCCCACTGTATATATATATACACACATACTGCTCAAAAAAATTAAAGGTAGACTTTGTAATCCAGAGTCTAGCATCAAGTCAGTGAAACTCCTGGGATATTGATCTGGTCAGGTAAGTAGCAGAGGGGGTTGTTAACCAGTTTCATTGCTTTGGTGTTAATGAAATTAACAACAGGTGCACTAGATGGGCAACAATGAGACAACCCTCAAAACAGGAATGGTTTTACAGGTGGAGGTCACTGACATTTTTTTCCTTACTCATCTTTTCTGACTGTTTTTCACTAGTTTTGCATTTGGCTAGGGTCAGTGTCACTACTGGTAGCATGAGGCCATACCTGCACCTTACAGAGGTATCACAGGCAGTCCAAATCTAACTTAGCAAAACTAGCTATTTTTAGTTTTTTGGGGTTTTTTTGTATTGCTACCTGTGAGTGGTCACAGTGATCACATGGTACAGACTGGGCCAATCACATCCCATCTGTACTATGCGATTAGCTGTGGCCAATCACAGCTAATCACAACAATACACACTGTTTCATTCAGTAAAAATGGTTGCTTTTACCAGTGAAATTCACTGATATGAGTATTCATAATGTGTAAAAAAAAAAACCCACTCCTGATCACTTCATTAGAGTAGTGAATGGAACTTTTGTAATACTGTATGGATCTGGTCACAGTGTGTTAACAAAAATTGTTAAATAAATTTAATTTTAAAAAATTGGGAAAAAAAAAGCAGCACTACCCTCGTAATGGCCACTGTGGTTCTAGGTACCTCTAAGCTCTGCACAGCCAGGCAACACACATTTTCCACACTTGCTTCCATAGTGCAGTGAGCAGTCCATGAGCTCGGTTTTTGTGATTTTATTAGGGGAAATAGATTGGATAGGGCAATGGGGGTTTTGAAATGCCCAATTTAACTGAGTCAATGCACAGGGATAACTTCCTTCCTATTTACAGAAACAGATCCTGGACTGTTCTGTTCCTTAAATGCGGCCAGTCTTTGCGGATCAATTGCCCAGGGGTATATGTATGGGGTTGATTCCTCTGGGGTAGGTGGGATAAACTATAGGGCGTGTATATTGGGAGGGAGAGTATCCAGGACGGGTGCCAGCATAAGGCTGCTTTGGTTGTGGCAGGCAGAGTCACTTTTTTCTTTTTATTTTGAGGTGGGGTGCCTGATTTTTGTGTTGCCTAGGGCAGCAAAAAAACAACATAGACCACTGAGTAAAACAGCACACAGTTAACCCTTTGATCACCCCAGATGTTAACCCCTTTTCCTGCCCAGTGCCATTAGTACAGTGTCAGTGCTTTTTTGTATTAGTGTCACTGGGGATGTCAGTGACAGTCAGTTCCCCTCCAGTGTCAGAATGCCCACCGCAGTCCCACTATAAGTCGCTGATCGCCCCCATTACTATTAGAAAAAAAATCCCAGTATCTATACCGCCATTTGTAAACGCTATAACGCTCACATAAACCAATTAATTTATACTTCTTGGGATTTTTTTTTTTAGCAAAGACACGGAGCAGAATACATTTTGGTGTAAATTTATGGCGAAATTAGATGTTTAAATTTTTTTTACTAGATATGTTTTATAGCAAAAAGTAAAAAATATTGTTTTCTTTTTCACAATTGCCTGTCTTTTTTTGTTTATAGCGCAAAAAATAAAAACCGCAGTCACAATCAAATACCACCGAAAGGAAGCTCTATTTGTGGGGAAAAAAGGCCATAAATCTCATTTGGGTGCAGCGTTGCATGACCGCGCAATTTTCAATTAAAATATCGCAGCGGCGCATTGTAAAAAATGGCCTGGTCATAGGTTTGCCTACACTATTCTAGTAGCACACTAGAGGGTGCTACACAATTACATTTTTTTCTGTACTGTCACCAGTCAGTGTCCTTGATCACCGCCACACCAAATATATATATGATGACGCTGTATGCAAAAATATATATTTTTTTAACTTCTTAATTTTTCCAAAAATTTGTGACAAAAAATTACAACTTTAAAAAAAAACTCACAATGCCTCTTACTAAATACCTTGACTCTCTACTTTCCAAAAAGGGCTCATTTGGGGGATATCTGTACTGTCCTGACTTTTTAAGGCCTCAATGCAGGGTCTGGGGAGAGCAGATATAGTGAATGCAGGGTCTGGGGAGACCAGATATAGTGAATGCAGGGTCCGGGGAGACCAGATATAGTGAATGCAGGGTCCGGAGGAGACTGGATATAGTGAATGCAGGGTCTGGGGAGAGCGGATATAGTTAATGCAGGGTCTGGGGAGAGCAGATATAGTGAATGCTGGGTCCGGGGAGAGCGGATATAGTGAATGCAGGGTCTGGGGGAGACCGGATATAGTGAATGCAGGGTCCTGGGAGCCCGGATATAGTAAATGCAGGGTCCGGGGAGACCGGATATAGTGAATGCAGGGTCCTGGGGAGCCCGGATATAGTGAATGCAGGGTCCGGGGAGACCGGGATATAGTGAATGCAGGGTCCTGGGAGACCAGATATAGTGAATGCAGGGTTCGGGGAGAGCGGATATCGTGAATGCAGGGTCCGGGGAGACCGGATATAGTGAATGCAGGGTCCGGGGAGAGCAGATATAGTGAATGCAGGGTCCGGGGGAGAGTGGATATAGTGAATGCAGGGTCTAGGGAGAGCAGATATAGTGAATGCAGGGTCCGGGGAGACCGGATATAGTGAATGCAGAGTCCGGGGAGACCGGATATAGTGAATGCAGGGTCCGGGGAGACCAGATATAGTGAATGCAGGGTCCGGGGAGACTGGATATAATGAATGCAGGGTCTGGGGAGACCATATATAGTGAATGCAGGGTCCGGGGAGACCGGATATAGTGAATGCAGGGTCCGGGGAGACCGGATATAGTGAATGCAGAGTCCGGGGAGACCGGATATAGTGAATGCAGGGTCCGGGGAGACCGGATATAGTGAATGCAGAGTCCGGGGAGACCGGATATAGTGAATGCAGGGTCCGGGGAGACCGGATATAGTGAATGCAGGGTCCGGGGAGACCGGATATAGTGAATGCAGGGTCCGGGGAGAGAGGATATAGTGAATGCAGGGTCCGGGGAGAGTGGATATAGTGAATGCAGGGTTCGGGGAGAGCGGATATAGTGAATGCAGGGTCCGGGGAGACCGGATATAGTGAATGCAGGGTCCGGGAGAGACCGGATATAGTGAATGCAGGGTCCAGGGAGACTGGATATAATGAATGCAGGGTCTGGGGAGAGCGGATATAGTGAATGCAGGGTCCGGGGAGACTGGATATAGTGAATGCAGGGTCCGGGGAGACTGGATATAGTGAATGCAGGGTTCGGGGAGACCAGATATAGTGAATGCAGGGTCCGGGGAGACTGGATATAGTGAATGCAGGGTCCGGGGAGACTGGATATAGTGAATGCAGGGTCCGGGGAGACCGGATATAGTGAATGCAGGGTCGGGGGAGAGCGGATATAGTGAATGCAGGGTCCGGGGTTTAGTAACACTTTAAATAACATGCTTGTGGGATGCCTGTAAGCTGCATGTGCTTTTACAGAACAGTCTATGCCTATCAGAATTTGGGGGTGCTGTACAAGGAAGGGGGGCAGCCAAGCCTCTCTGTTACAAGACACCTTATCCCACAGTTGAAGAATCCCTCCTTTCCTCTGGGACATTGCATTCTGACAACAGAATTTGCTACTCGGATCTATGGCTGCAGTTACTCTACAGGGTTAGGAAAAAACGTCTGACTTTTCTCTGACTTATCTCTCCGGCGTATCTCTTCTGGTTTAGTGAGTCAGAAAATCTGACGCCAACGGCTCAGCATAACAGTGAGGCTGCTGGAATGGCAGAGCGGTCAGCAATGGCATCCTCTACTGTTCTCTGTGTTAGTACGGGTGTGCTATGGTTTACCTGCAATGATCAGACTTGTAAACTGTTTGCTTCGCAGCGATTTTTGTGCGATAGAGACAATGCAGAAATAACTTTGATGATCATTTAGATTGATATCATGAATACGCAGCGAGATGCCTTGGGTGAAATTGACCAGAGAGTGCCGGCCCCCTTGATGTTCTCCATGTGTTCGGAGTACGGATCTATGACCACTTATGTCAGGTTCTCCGTCTGCAATATACCATCTGACAAATGTAATCTTCGTGGTGTCCTTGGAGTAATAACACGGGATGATGACCTCTTCTCCTGAAACAGCCATCAGTTCATCCAGCTGAGTGACGTATTCTGTATCTGAACAAAGAAAATCTGTTAGAGGGGTATATAGGTAGCATATTGTTTATAGAGCTCAATAGCTCAAAGTGAAATGCACACACAAATGAGCAAAAACTCCTCTTCTCCTCTTCTTGTCAGTGGCAGTAAAAAATGCCCATTGACTGGTGGCAGTGGGAGGAATAGTGCCCCATCATTGGTGTCAGTGGGAGGAATAGTGCCCCATCATTGGTGTCAGTGGGAGGAATAGTGCCCCCATCATTGGTGTCAATGGGAGGAGGAATAGTGCCCCATCATTGGTGTCAGTGGGACGAATAGTGCCCCATCATTGGTATCAGTGGGAGGGATATAGCCCCATCATTGGTATCAGTGGAAGGAATAGTGCCCCATCATTGGTGTCAGTGGGAGGAATAGTGCCCCATTATTGGTGTCAGTGGGAGGAATAGTGCCCCATCATTGGTATCGGTGGGAGGAATAGTGCCCCATCATTGGTATCAGTGGAAGGGATAGAGCCACATCATTGGTGTCAGTGGGAGGAATAGTGCCCCATCATTGGTGTCAGTGGGACGAATAGTGCCCCATTCATTGGTGTCAGGGGGAGGAATAGTGCCCCATCATTGGTATCAGTGGGAGGGATAGTGCCCCATCATTGGTATCAGTGGAAGGGATAGAGCCCATCATTGGTGTCAGTGGGAAGGAATAGTGCCCCATTATTGGTGTCAGTGGGAGGAATAGTGCCCCATCATTGGTATCGGTGGGAGGAATAGTGCCCCATCATTGGTATCAGTGGAAGGGATAGAGCCACATCATTGGTGTCAGTGGGAGGAATAGTGCCCCATCATTGGTGTCAGTGGGAGGAATAGTGCCCTGTCATTGGTGTCAGTGGGACGAATAGTGCCCCATTATTGGTGTCAGTGGGAGGAATAGTGCCCCATCATTGGTATCGGTGGGAGGAATAGTGCCCCATCATTGGTATCAGTGGGAGGAATAGTGTCCCATCATTGGTGTCAGTGGGAGGAATAGTGCCCTGTCATTGGTGTCAGTGGGACGAATAGTGCCCCATTATTGGTGTCAGTGTGAGGAATAGTGCCCCATCATTGGTCAGTGGGAGGAATAGCGCCCCATCATTGGTATCAGTGGGAGAATAGTGTCCCATCATTGGTGTCAGTGGGAGGAATAGTGCCCCATCATTGGTGTCAGTGGGAGGAATAGTGCCCATCATTGGTCAGTGGCTGGAAGACCAGATATAGTGAATGCAGGGTCCGGGGAGAGCGGATATAGTGAATGCAGGGTCCGGGAGACCAGATAACCCTCCTAGAGTAGTACAATGTTACTATGGTAACATTGCACTACTCTGCTGAAAGTATTTTTTTTTAATTGTAAAAAAAAAGAAGAATTATTAAAATAAAAATAAAATATGTTTACAAAAAATTATTGAGAGAAATTTTTTATGAATTTTTTTTTTTAACGACTTGCCACCCATCCACCAAGAATGTGCAGTAGAGTGGCAGCTCTGGACAAAGCAACGTAATCTTATGTTGCTTTCTATTTCTGGGTGTGCGTGAGCATGTGCGCCCCCCCCCCCCCGCTATGCCTTCCAGGGAGAGAAGATGGAACATGGCACTGAGCAGAACCGCTACATTTTACACACACGTTAGATTAGCACATTTAAACCCTTTGATCATCCCTATTAACCCTTTGATCGCCCCATCACCCAGCCAGTGCCATTAGTAGTGTCAGTATATAGAATTTTTCAGTGATCACTGTATTCCTGCCACTAGCGACATCGATAACGTCAGGGTTAGTTAGCACCCCACCCAGCCAGGGTCAGCTAGCGTTAGATTGCCCGCACACTATCGGACTCACGCTATAGGTCGCTTATCACCCCCATTACTAGTACAGTGTTTGTACGGATCAATATATTGATCACGAACAGAAATATACTAGTGCCTGCTTTGTATAGTGTCCCCAAAAATGCAGTGTTAGCAGAATCAGCCCCATTCGCTGCCAGCACTAGCGTTTAGCCCCTCTTCTGTTTTTCATGGAATATTGTACCAATTGCTTGTGGGCCAAAGAAATTTCTACGCACAACAATACATGGTCGCCTACCCAAACTCAGCTCTTGCTAGACAATTCGCATGGAAGCCTATCACGGTTTCTGAATTTGTTTTGGCCTAACACTCAACATGGGCATTACAAAAAAGAATGAATTGCGGTCATATTAGTCCACAGACCTGTTTCATCATATGTCTGTGTTCTCTGCTGTTACATATATGCCCAACATGGACCAGCAATGTACTGGAACCAGGGGCGGACTGACCATTTGGAAACTCGGGCACTGCCCGAGGGCCTGGGGTCAGTAGGGGGCCCTGTGAGATGCCCCTGGTACCTTTTTCATAGGCTTTTTTGAGTTCGGGCAAGGATACAGGGGCCCCATGATCCCCTATTGCCCGGGGGCCCCATGAGTTGTCAGTCCGCCCCTGCCTATGGATATTAAAAATTTACACAATTTGTCTCCGTTGCACTGGCATGCAAAATTTTAAAGCATGCCCTGTTTGGTATCCATTTACTCGGCATAACATCATCTTGTATATCTTATCAATTAGCAATATATTGTGCTTTTTGTGCATTAAAATTCTAAAAAGTGTATTTTTTTCCAAACAATTTGCGTTTGAAAGATCGCTGTGCAAATACTATGTGACATAAAAAATTTCAACACCCCCACTGTTTTATTCTCTAGTGCCTCTGCTTTAAAAAAATATATAACGTTTGGGGGTTAAAATTTTTCTAGCAGAAAACCTTTTTTCAAGTAAACAAAAAGGCTTGATCTTCAAGTGGTTAGAAGAGTGGGTGATGTATGACAGAAGCTTTAATGTTCTGAAATGTCAGAATAGTAGAAAGCAACCCCCCCCCCCCCCCCCCACAATGATCCCTTTTTGGAAAGTAGACACCCCAAGGGTTTTTCTTTTTCAAAACCCTGTGACAAAATTATCAAATTCTTTGGGGTGTCTACCTTCCATTTGTACTGCCCTGGCATTTTAGCACCTCAAGAAAGGTGATAAGCAGTCAGAAAGTAAAAGTTGCGTAAACTCCAATATATATACCATAGTTTGTAAATGCTATAACTTTCACACAAACCGATTAATATACACGTATTGGGCTTTTTTTTTTTTTTTACCAAAGACATACATATATTAAATGCAGAGTACATTTTGGTCTAAATGTATGACTAACTTTGAGTTTACTCTATATATTTTTATAACCAAAAGTAAACAAATATCTTTTTTTTTAATTTTTGGTCTTTTTTTGTTTATATCTAAAAAATATAAAAAACCTATTGGTGATCAAATACCACCAAAATAAAGTTTTATTTGTGTAAAATGTCATTTGGGTACAACATTGCATGAATACCAGTTGAAATAGCGCAGTGATGAATAGCAAAAAATGGCCAGGTCATTAAGGGGGTAATCAAAAGGCAAGTGGTTAAATTACAGTTCCTGAAAAGTGAGAAAATTGTTGGCTGTTAGAAATAAATCAAAAATATTTACCTGTAAATTGCAGAAGAGTCCCATATGCATTCCACCATGTAAATTTATATTTACTATTGTTCTGTAGGCAGCAAAATGTAGGCCCATCTGTTGGTTCCAGTCCTGTAATTGTGATATATTCTGTTCTGTTCCTGTTGGGATCCTTCTCTCTGTAGAGTCTTCCTTTATATTTCTCTGTAACATCTCCCGGAGGGGAGAGGATCTTCTTGGTAGATGTGCAATAATGTCCATCTGCCTCCCCCCAAACGATCTGTCTATCTTCACCCAGCTCCTCCGGATCGGAGTATGAACACAAAATGGTAACAGAACCTCCAGGTTGCACTGTACGAGTTCTCAGCTGATAAATACACGTTGAAGATTTTGCGATCCCTAAAATGAGCAGATGAGGCAATGTGTTAAAAGGAATGTATAGTCCTGGCGATTATTTTTCAGATGCACATGTAGAAGAGATCTACTGAATGTCAATGATTTTATCAATCTGTGATAATTCCTAAGGTCCCAAAAAATTTGTATAGTTTGTAATTATATAGGTACATGGGGGCAGCCATATTTGTGTATTACCCATAGACCTTTGCAGGGCTACATGATGGTTGTGCTTTACTGCTCCTTTTTATAGAGTATATGTATGGGCTGGAAATGTAGCACTGCCCCCTTAGGAGTCGTTGAGGTTAGGTCCCCCTATAGTCCTGCACAGCCAGGCAACCTGCATTTTCTTCAGACCTTGCACACAGGAGGCAGTAAGCAGTCCGTGAGCTTGTTTTTTGGGTTTCTATTAGAGGTATTGAACTTGGATAGGGTTGAGGGGTGTCTGGGATGCCCAAGAGAACTGTAACTGAGGGCAACACCTGAATAACTATTTACAAGTCTCTACAACAGATCTCTTTTTTGGAGGGCTCTCCAGCTTCTCCTGGTGTATCACCCCAGACCCCAGATGAATCCTCATCTCATCCAGCTGTACTGAGCAACGGGTCCCAGAATCTGTTGCTTTAACCTCCCTAGCGTTCTGATTATGTCCATATTTCTGTGCTCAAAGCGGTACATTGTTTTCAATGGAAATTTGTTGTTTTTTTATTGTAGGCCTGTAATTCTTAGGAATAACTCACTAAAATCTGTCCAAACAAGAGTCTAGTAAACATGGGATGATAAAATTTGAAACACAAAATCATAAATTATAATATAATAAATAATCATAAAAAATAATAATATAATAATAAATTTAATTCAATAGTTTAATCAAACCAAAAACACTGAAATTTGAAATAGAGCGCCAAGTTCGCACATCGCTGAGCTCAGTCGCAGAATCGTTTTCAGTGTCTGATGAGGAATTTCCCCCACGAATCATTATCACTCAATTCTGCAAGTGGTTCTGATTTACTATCGCTGTTCTCTAGCCGGTCTAAAACCGCTTTTATTTATTTATTTATTTATTTCAGGTACTTATATAGCGCCGTCAATTTGCGCAGCGCTTTACATATATATTGTACATTCACATCAGTCCCTAACCCTCAAGGGGGGTACAATCTAAGGTCCCTAACCCTCAAGGGGTGTACAATCTAAGGTCCCTAACCCTCAAGGGGTGTACAATCTAAGGTCCCTAACTTACATTCATACACACACATACTAGGGACAATTTAGATAGGATCCAATTCACCTACCAGGATGTCTTTGCCCTTTTGAGCTAAAGGGACGCTTTTTGGACGCCATGGACGTTTCTCAGTTTCCAGGCAGAAAGAACAGTAAAAATGCAGGCAGGGCGCCGGACAAAGTACTCGGGACAAAATGTATGTGAAATGGTTTGATACAGGAATGGAATACTATCAGATTTTAGTGTATTGAGTTAATGTCAGATTTTGACATTTTTGAATTTCCCGCCGGTTCCGTCCCCCGTACGTCCCGACGCTCGCAGGGAACGGAACCCGGAAGACAGATGCCGGCATCGGCCAAAGGAGATGGCTGGGGACACTGCAGGGGGGACATCGCTGGAGCGCAGGACAAGGTAAGTGCTGTAGTGATCACTGGAGAAGCGCTGCAGGGTATTCCCGAGTGTAGTTCGGGTCACCGCTTCTGGTACTGAAAGTTAACCCCAAGCTACACTCGGGAATACCGCCGGGGGGGGGGTTAAAGTGGTAGTAAACCACGTCCATTAAAAAAAAAAATCCCCTGCAAGGTAAAGACATTATGTGCTAGTATGCATCGCATATTAGCACATTATGCAAAACTTACCTTAAAATGAAGCCCTCCTGCAGCACGTTGTCACCGCTGCAGAGGCTTCCATCTTCACCCGGTCTTCCTTCTCGGTTCGTGAGTTCCAGCCATCTAACTGGCTAGGTCGCGATGATGTCACTCCTGCACATGCACACGTGAGTCTCGGGACACGGCAGTGATTTGCCATTCCTTCAGAGTGCATGTGCCGGCTCCAAAAAAAAACTTGAATATCTCCTAAATGCTGCACGTTTAGGAGATATTCATTTTACCTACAGGTAAGCTTTATTATAAGGTACCTGTAGGTAAAAATATGCAAAGTGGGTTTACTTCCACTTTAACCTCCCTAGCGATCTGATTATGTCCATATTTCTGTGCTCAAAGCGGTACATTTTTTTGCATGGAAATATGTATTTTTTTTATTGTAGGCTGTAATTTTTAGGAATAACTCACTGAAATCTGTCCGAACAAGAGTCTAGTAAACATCCCGGGGAGGATAAAACTTGAAACACGAAATAATAAATTATAATTTAATAAATAATCATAAAAAATAATAATATAATAATAAATTTAATTCAATAATATAATCAAACCAAAAACACTGAAATGTGAAATATAGCGCCAAGTTCGCACATCGCTGAGCTCAGTCGCAGAATCGTTTTCAGTGTCTGATGAGGAATTTCCCCCACGAATCATTATCACTCAATTCTGCAAGTGGTTCTGATTTACTATCGCTGTTCTCTAGCCGGTCTAAAACCGCTTTTGACCTAAAGGGACGCTTTTTGGACGCCATGGACGTTTCTCAGTTTCCAGGCAGAAAGAACAGTAAAAATGCAGGCAGGGCGCCGGACAAAGCACTCGGGACAAAATATATGTGAAATGGTTTGATACAGGAATGTTATACTATGTGATTTTAGTGATTTTAGTGAATGTCACTTTTTGTCATTTTCAAATTTCCCGCCGTTCCGTCCCCAGTGTGTCCCGACGCTTGCAGGGAACGGAACCCAGATGTCAGATGCCGGCATCCGCCGGTTTACATTGCCGGGGACACTGCAGGGGGGACATTGCGGGAGCGCAGGACAAGGTAAGTGATCGAGGCAGCATCGCATGGTGTTCCTGAGTGTAGCTCGGGGTTACACTCGGGAATACCGCCAGGGAGGTTAAATGCACAGTTCCAGAACGAGGCTAGTTAGGTTTCCCACCAGAATGCCCTCTCTCCTTATCTGGCCCAAGGGGTGTAGGATTACTCACTGTTGCTCACCTACAAGCTGGTTGGGTTGTTAGCTGCCTTCAGGCCTCCTGCTTGTCTGGTTCCTTCCTTGGCTCTACAGGTGGTCCTCTCTCTGTGGACCAGTGAGGTAAAGTGATACTCCTTTCCAACTCCTGCCTGTAGGTAGGCCCCTTCCCACTGGGCCCCCCTCCCAGGCTCCTGCATCCAGCCTCTTACTCCATCTTCCACACTTTTCCTGCTGCTGAGGCTCAGTTATACTTAAGGGCTGTCCTGCCCCCATGCCAAGTGTTCTGCTGCAGAGTGGTCAGGATCCCTTAAGTATGCAGATCAGCCCCTCCTCACCCCTACCCACTGCTTTCTAGAAACTTCTCGAATCTCTAGAACAGGGGGAGGTATCAGGGAACTGATCTGCAGAGCCCTCAGCCATGTCCTAAGAAGACCTGGCTGACTCATGCCCGGGCTGCTACTTATCCTTCCTCTCTAGAAAACCTAGCTAACTAGTGGGGTGCTATACAAACAACAGAATATTTCCCAGCACATTTACCAGCTACCTTGCAACAATGTGCTGGGAAATTTCTAATGTGCAAAGCCTCTTCCATGTGCACCGTAGTGTAGAGGCTAGTTATAGATTGGGGTGGTTGTCATTTATCTGCATATTTATGGGTTGGCCAACTCACAAAAAACAATGCACTCCTTGTGTGGCTGATCTTACTTTGATGGTTTTAGGAATGGAGGCAGAGTGACTGCAAATTCAGTGCTTTCTCGCTCTAGTCAAATATCTCAATTTATTACAATAACAATAATAAAACGCAAAGTCACAACAATAATTGTTACATCAAACAGTGCATTAGTAGCTCAATATATGCATTCACTGAAAATACCCTGTGCTATGCCTTTACATAGATATAGATGACGTAAAGCCTGCCGCCGGCCAAAACTTATTGTACTGAACAGAGTTGAGAAGGTTTAGAACCGTTGCCTGGTTTTCAGTGTTGTCCCCATTCTGGCAACAGCCAAGCAATCATTTGCCCCAGAAATTGGTTTATGCAGTTTTTTTTACTGAGTTTGTTATTTAATGAAAAATACTACGGGGCTGTACTAAGTGCTTCCTGGCTAGGGATGAGCCAAACTTATCTACGGAATTGGCTCAGTGTGACTTAAGGCAGTTTTGGCAAACATTACTAAAGTTCTGGTAATGAATCCATTCTTGTGAACTACTATGGTGTATTCTATAAATACAAATATTTTGAGTGAATATATAAAAAATTTAGTTGGTTAATAAAAATCCACCAAAAAAATGTAATTGAATAAATTGAGTGGAGTAAATACAATAAATAAAATAAATAAACTGGTGTGTGAAATATTTAATATTTAAATAAAATGAGTGAGTCGCCTACACTACTGTCACTATAAATGAATCAAGAAAACAAGGCGTCGCGCTCCACTGACAATAATTAAGATGTGAAATATATAAACATACCTAAATAAGAATAAATGAAAAAGATATACATGTATACAGTGAGGAACAGAAGTATTTGAACACCCTGAGATTTTGCAAGTTCTCCCACTTAGAAATCATGGAGGGGTCTGACATTCACATTGTAGGGGCATTCCCACTCTGAGAGACAGAATTCAGGAAATCCCATTGTATGATTTGTAAAGAATGTATTTGTCTTGCACTGCTGAACAGAAGTATTTGAACACCTGAGAAGATCCGTGATAATATTTGGTACAGAAGCCTTTGTTTGCAATTACAGAGGTCAGACGTTTCCTGTAGTTCCTGACCAGGTTTGCACTGCAACAGGGATTTTGGCCAACTCCTCCACACAGATCTCCTCTAGATCTGTCAGGTTTCGGGGCTGTCGCTGAGCAACACAGAGTTTCAGCTCCCTCCAAAGATGTTCTATTGGATTTAGGTCTGGAGACTGGCTAGTCCACTCCAGAACCTTGATATTCTTCTTACGGAGCCACTCCTTGGTTCTCCTGGCTGTGTGTTTCAGGTCGTTGTCATGTTGGAAGACCCAGCTACGACCCATTTTCAATGTTCTGACTGAGGGAAGGAGGTTGTTGCTCAAAATCTCACTATAAATGGCCCCATTCATCCTCTCCTTAATACAGTGCAGTCATCCTGTCCCCTTCGCAGAAAAGCACCCCGAAAACATGATGTTTCCACCCCCATGCTTCACAGTAGGGATGGTGTTCTTGGGATGCAACTCATCCTTCTTTTTTCTCCAAACATGACGAGTGAAGTTTAGTATGGTGACATATGGTGTACTGGTGATCAGGGACACTGTCATTTTGTTGCACTGGTATGGCAATGATCAGGGACACTGACATGGGTACACTGTACTGCGAATGCATGGACTGGCTGCACTGGCAAAGTGACATTAGAGCAGCCAGCCACTGTCTCTAATCACTAACCCCAGCAGTACAATCACACCTAGTGACACTGCACCTCTCTGGTGACTCAATTAATTGATCCAATTAACCTACCAGAAAGTCTTTGGAGTAAACGGAGTACCCAGAGGAAATCCATGCAGGCACAGGGAGAACATGCAAACTCCAGGCAGGTGGTGCCATGGTTGGGATTTGAACCAACAACCCCAGTACTCCCAGGCAGAAGCACTAACCATTTAGTCATTGTGCTCTTTATATAAAGGTCTTAAACAGCAAGTGGTTAAAGTGTGCTCATTAGGTGATCAATATACATGGGGGGGTTTTAACAAGCTTTGTAGCCGATCCCTACCTTTTGTTGCCCTGAAGAAATATCTGTTCGTTTCATCGTGTCCTTTGTTGTCAATATTTCTCCCTGTGCTTTATGGAAAAGATGCTTTCCCTATATAGGCTGCCAGACACCTAACTGCATCCCCTTTGCGGGGGGCACATGCTTCTAAATGTTACAGAAAGTTCTAGACTAATGTGAGACCTTCACAAATATACATAAAAATAAAATACAATATTCTATACACATCGATATATCAATATATCTTAAAAGATTTTTTTGATTTTTTTTACAAAAAAACATATTGAGTTACTCCAAATATGTATATTTTGATCATATAAAAAAAAAGAAAAAAAATTCCAGTGCACTGTGCAATATTGTGATCATAGATCAAAAACCGGATCAGAACCAGTTGCAATCATATATTTATTTATGTTTTCTAAAATGCCTTGCAACATTGTGAACATATGTAAAAAAAATGAGGAAGTCCATTAGACCACTTTGCTGCAAATTTTTCCTGTGGTTTGACAGAGGAAAGCAGGAAGGCCTCTTGCACACGGTACTGATGTTTGAGCATCAGCATTTCTGGATGTCATTTATTACAGGTACTTGTATAGTGCTGTCAATTTTGTACATATATATTGTACATTCACATCAGTCCCTAACCCTCAAGGGGCGTACAATCTAAGGTCCCTAACCCTCAAGGGGCGTACAATCTAAGGTCCCTAACCCTCAAGGGGCGTACAATCTAAGGTCCCTAACCCTCAAGGGGGGTACAATCTAAGGTCCCTAACCCTCAAGGGGCATACAATCTAAGGTCCCTAACCCTCAAGGGGCGTACAATCTAAGGTCCCTAACTCATATTCATATACAAGGGCCAATTTAGGCAGGATCCAATTAACCTACCAGCATATCTTTGGAGTGTGGGAGGAAACTGGAGTACCGGAGGAAATCCAAACAGGCAGAACATGCAAACTCCAGGCAGGTGGTACTGTGGTTGGGATTCAAACCAAAGACCTGAGTACTGCCAGGCGGAAGTGCTAACCATTTAGCCACTGTGCTGCCCATATTTCCAATGTTTGTTTTGTGCATATTTGCATGTATGCTCATTCACACGTGCAATACACCCCTATGCAAAATCCAGTACCATTTATACCCATATGTGCAGATATACACCCATATACCCGTATTTGCTCATACTGGCCAGGAACGCAGATTTTTCTATTTTATTAACTCACGAATACGCAGTGCTTGTTTATGTCCCTGTGTGTACAGCCACACATTGTAAACAATGGGCTACATTTTAGATCAGTAAAAAAAATCTCTGTACTGAGCTTTTTCTAGCTGCAGCGTGTTCTCTCCACCAATTATAAATGTGTAAAAGGACTACAGTACACCTCCTCACTGGATTTATCATCTCCTTATATTAATAAGTGGGTTTTTAATAGCCTTTTTAATGCTGTGCCATCCACCCAGCAAAGTGGTCCTCTTCTCAACTCCGTATTGATTGTGCAATCTCTTGCCTACTGAACCTTCCAGGCTTCCTCTTCCAGCTCCACAACCAGGGAATAAAACCTCAACAATCCAAAAATAATGCAGTACCCCCACTTCTGCTCTGGTCTGGAAGATTTACTCCCCCCCCCCCTCCTGACCAGGCCATTTATTTGCGATACAGCGCTGCGTTACGTTAACTGAAAATTGCGCGGTCATGCAACGCTGTGCCTAAATTAAATTTATCTCCTTTATTTCGCACAAATAAAACTTTTTTTGGTGGTATTTAATCACCTTTGCTGTTTTTTACTTTTTGCATTACAAACAAAAAAAGGGCGACAATCTTGAAAAAAAAATATAATTTTCTACTATAAAACATATTCAATAAAAAAAAAAAAAAATCAAATTTCTTCATAAATTTAGGCCAAAATGTATTTTGGTAAAATATCCCAATAAGTGTATATTGATTAGTTTGTTACATAGTTCCATAGTTAGTCTGGCTGAAAAAAGACAAAAGTCCATCCAGTTAAACCATAAAAAAAAGTTATAATCCTACACCCACAGATGATCTAGAGGAAGGTAAAAGAAAAAACCCAGCAAAGCATGATCCAATTTGCTCCTGCTGGGAAAAAAAATTCCTTCCTTATCCCCCGAGAGGCAATCTAGATATGGCGGTGAACAGTGACTTATAGCAGGACTGCGATATGGTAGCGGACATTTTTCAACTGGGAACCAGTGACTAGTAACGGGATCGGTTAAAAATATACACAGTGATTTATTATACTGGTTGGGAAGGGGCATCTAGGGTGATTTACCTGTATGCCTAGCTACCTACACCCCGGACTCTGATGGATCGTGTTGCAGCTCTGCACACAATCAATCACTCCCTCCTGTCAGAACAGACCTATGTAAACATAGGCAGAGTTCTTCCTCCCTGCTCGACGATCCCACTGACGAACATCCATTTTCCGGGACTTGGAGATTGGCTTTTTTGACAGCACTGCTGGGTTTTGAATAGGTGCAGGAACCTTTTTCCTGTTCACAGCATTCAGTAAAGGGCTGCCCCCTCAGCGCCACTTATGTTAGGTCATGTGTTCCTTTTAGTGACGTCATGTCCATTTAAAAGGCTATTACAGACCCATCAGGTCAATAAATTTTGGTGAGTTTATCACTGGGCACATCAACGTTTTTTTACAGGGATGTTTTTTACTGATGTCATAGCAAAAAAAATCCAGCACAATGATCTGATGGACTTCTCTGCTTTTTGGACACTTATAGCACGTGATTTTTTCTTTTTACATATGACAAAAATTCTGCAGAAATGCATGTCTAACAAATGATGACTGATCTGCATGTTCATGAGGGAAATAAGGATTTGATCCCCTTCACAAAAAACTTAGTACTTGGTGGCAAATCCCTTGTTGGCAATCACAGAGGTCAGATGTTTCCTGTAGTTTGGCACACATCTTTTTGGACTCCTCCAGATCCTCTCCAAAAATTTTGGTGGCTGACGTTTCAAAAAGCTCCCTCCAAAAATCGATTAAGGTCTGGATGACTGGCTAGGAAACGCTCCAGGCTTAAACTTGGCTCATTGTCATGCTGGAAAAATCCGACCCATTTTCAATGCTCTGGCTGAGGAAAGAAAGTTCTCACCCAAGATTTGAAACATTTCCCCGTCCATCGTTCCTTTGATGCGGTGCAGTTGTCCTGTCCCCTTAGCAGAAAAACACCCCCAAAGCAGTTTTTTAATGTTTCCACCACCATGTTTGACAGTTACCAGCATTCCTTCTCCAAACACGGCGAGTTGAGTTGCATGCCATCTGGACTTTTAGGCCTCTGCATCATTCAGATGTTCAGTGGCAAACTTCACACCGCATGTGCTTTCTTGAAAAACACCAGATTTCAGTCCGTCGGCGTAGATGTTAAAATGCTGCATTGGAGATCAAAAACGTGAGTTCTCATTTTTGGGGTTTTTTTTGACACCTTTTTGTTTCTTCATTATTGCACCAACTGTTGTCACCTTCTCACCAAGCTTTGGTGATAGTTTGGTAGCCCAGTCCAGCCTTGTGTAGGTCTACAATCTTGTCCCCGACATCCTTGGACAGCTCATTGGTCTTTGCCATGGTGGAGAGTTTGAAATCTGATTGTTTGATTGCTCCTGTGGACAGGTGTCTTTTATACAGGTAACAAAATGAGATTAGCAGCACTCCCTTTAAGAGACTGCTTCTAATCTCAGCTTGTTATCTGTATGAAAGACACCTGGTAGCCAGAAATCCTGCTGAATGATAGGGGATCAAATACCTATTTCCCTCATGAACATGCAAATCAGTTCATAATTTGTTAGACATGCATTTCTTTTGAATTTGTTGTTGCCATTCTGTCTCTCAGTGTTACAATACACCGAACATTTGATTATTAGACTGATCATTTCTTTGTGAGGGGCAAACAATCAAAATCAGCAGGGGATCAAATACATATTTCCTTCATTGTGTGTGTATATATAAATATATATATATATATATATATTATATATATATATTAGCATGTTGAAATGTGTTTTTTATATATTACAAAATATCTGAAAAATATTTTTTAAAATATATATATTTTAAATATATTCTTCAGATTTTTTTAAACATATAAAAAAGTCATTTTAGCACATATTTTTACATATATTTGTAAATGCATTCCAAAAATGTAGATTTGTATTTTTTAAGACGTACTGTATATTAAAAATGTATGTCTAAAAATATTTTTAATATATTTTGTAATAAAAACGCATTTCAACATACAGTGTGTTCACACACACACACATATAATTTATATATATATATTTTTTTAAATCTAATGAATATGGCCAAAATTGTAGTATTTCAAATATATTTTTCTTCCATATGGGAGACGTCCGGGAAAATCAGTCAATCACACAGACAGGAAATGACATTTCTGAAAGCCTTCTATAAATGTACAGAATGCCTCCAGGTTGCCATATTACGTTGAGTTTTACAGAATATTACAATGGCTGCAGATTGAAAAAGTTATTTATTATTGCTTGTGTAGCAAGTATATATGCAATTTTTTTTTAATTTGCTAAAAGTTTTCCATTAAAGTGGAGTTATCCTTTAAATACATGTTCTCCCTGTGCCTGCGTGGGTTTCCTCTGGGTACTCTGATTTCCTCCCACACTCCAAAAACATGCTGGTAGGTGAATTGTCTCCTGTCTAAATTGTCCCTAGTATGTGTATGTATGAATGTAAGTTAGGGACCTTAGATTGTACGCCCCTTGAGGGTTAGGGACCTTAGATTGTACCCCTTGAGGGTTAGGGACCTTAGATTGTACACCCCTTGAGAGTTAGGGACCTTAGATTGTACACCCCTTGAGGGTCAGGGACCTTAGATTGTATGCCCCTTGAGGGTTAGGGACCTTAGATTGTACACCCCTTGAGGGTTAGGGACCTTAGATTGTACACCCCTTGAGGGTTAGGGACTGATATGAATGTACAATATATATGTAAAGCGCTGCGTAAATTGATGGCACTATATAAGCAGGGGTGTAGATAAGGAAGGGGTCAGGGGGGTCTGAACCCTTCCCCAGAGGACATTTTCCAACCATCCCTGCAGCCCTTGAAATTTTTATTCGCCCCCCGCGAGCTGTAAAAATAAATAAAAATAAATATATATTTCATGTGAAAACAAAAACACCGAAATTATACCCATGCAATATTATTTCTTGAGAAATTTGTCAGTTCACACTTCTAAGAAGATGAGAAATGGCAGTTTAAGTCTGTTCATAGCTATGAACGGTCTTGAACTGCCATTTCTCATCTTCTTATATTTCGTGTGAAAAAAAAAAAAAAAATTAAAACACTGAAATTATACCCAAGCAATTGTAAATAGCTATAATTTACTGCTGCAATCCCTCCTGTGCCCAGACCGACCACAAATTAGATACGAATAATATCTTTTATAATTGGTTTTAGCACTTACCTAGGAAGGACAGACTGATGAAGATGAAGAGTCTCATCTCTCCTTCCAGGGTGCGGTAGCTGGATGGCGGAGGATGTGTGGTCACTGGTGGACGGTCTGAATGTATTCTAGTTTATAGACAGAGGATATGAGCGGAACACAAAGTGTATAAAAAGCAGAAATCATTTTAAAGAAATAGGAAGAATGTTTTACGGAAGAAGATAACAGAAAGCCATGACAAACCTAGAAATATCAATTCATAAGTAGAATGTCACTTTCTGCAGGAGGATACATTTTTATGTCAAAGTGTTTTTGCAAGGATAGCCCATTTGTTTGTCCTGAAGAGACTTTCTAATAGGAGGCTTACAGAATATGTAAACCCAACATTTCCTATGTCTGATTGTACCATGTACTTGTATGAAAAAGTCTCCTTTACTCTTTGTGTTGCTTTCCTTTGTGTGAAATCCCTGGTGTTCCTTCCAGTCCCTCTGATTTCCAATTAAAAACTGTCCACACTAGGCATGAAAGCACAGCATGGCCAGGTCTCTAGCTATGCTGGAAAATCCAATGATCCAACTTGTTCTGATACCCCCCCCCCAGCACAGCCATTTACTAAGAGGATCAGTGTTCTACTGTTTCTCCTCCCCCGGATCTTATGCAGCTTAGAAGAGAGGGTATACGATCACTTCTTCCTCCTGCACACGGGACATTTTTACAGCGGCTGTTTTTGGCTTTTGATGTTTTTTTTTCACAGCCAGTAAACCCCCCAGCATGTTATCCTATGTGTCCATACACACACAGACTGGAATCAACGTTTTTTGGCAGGGATGTTTTTTTGGATGGAAAAAAACCCCAGGACTAGTGGGTTTCTAGAGGAGTTTTTTAGCTGTAAAAGCACTCTAATGCTGAAAAATGTGTGGTAAAACGCCACATACTGGCGTGTTTGGACTTTTTTTTGACCCAAAAAAATTTTTCTTGGTCAAAAAAGCTAAAAAAAACGCAAATGCGGGAAAACGCTGCTAAACGCTATTGCAAAAACGCTATAAAAAAGCTGAAAAACTGAAAACTGTTTTTTTTAACGTGACTTTACACAGCTAACATTACCAGCATTCTCAAAACGTCCCGTGTGCAGGAGGACTTAGGCCTCACACACACCGCATGTTATAAAAACACCAGTAAGCGTTAGATGTAAAATGCTGCATTAAAAACGTGAGTTTTTGGGGTTTTTTTTTAACCTTTTTGCATTTGCTTTTTTTTAACCGTTTCTTAGTTTTTTTTTTGAGCTTTTTCGTTTTTTAGCAAAGTTATACTCCCACAAAATCTTCAGGCTCATAAACACAAGATAGACGCATTTTTTTTAGCATTTTTTTAGCTTTTATTAGTGTTAGAGCATTTTTTACAGCTAAAAAACTCTTGAAACCCTCTAGTTCTGGGTTTCTGGGTTTTTACTAGCTGTAGAAAAAAATGCCAAAAGCCAAAAACAGCCGCTGTAAAAACATCAAGTGTGCATGAGGACTTATAAAAAAGAGAAAAAAAACACTCCACTCTCTTGGCCTCCAAGACTCTGCTTTCTCCTGGTTCTCCTACCTATCGCAGCGCTCCTTCAGCCTTACCTATAAGTCGGTCTCCTCCTCTCCACTCCCTCTTTCTGTAGAGGTCCCTCAAGGTTCTGTCCTTGGACCCCTTCTTTTCTCCATCTACACCTCCTCCCTTGGTTGCTTGATAAACTCCCATGGCTTTAAGTACCATCTCTATGCTGATGACACACAAATCTGTCTACTCCTCACCTCACCCCTTCAGTGTCTCTCTCGCATTTCTAACCTACTAAGTGATATATCGGCATGGATGTCACTCCACTTCCTCAAACTCAATATTTCTAAAACTGAGCTCTTAGTATTCCCTCCAGCCCGTGCCCCCCCCTCCCCCGACTTCTCCATCTAGATCAATAATACAACCATCAGTCCCTCCCCTCATGCCAGGGTACTAGGTGTAATCCTAGACTGCCATCTGTCCTTTCAGCCCCAAATCCAATCACTGTCCAAATCTTGTAGACTTCACCTCCGCAACATCTCCAAGATACGGCCGTTCCTAACCTCGGAAACCACTAAGCAACTTATTCACTCCCTGGTTATCTCTCACCTTGACTACTGTAACTCCCTCCTCATTGGCCGACCTCATCCCAGGCTATCCCCTCTTCAGTCTATCATGAATGCTGCTGCCAGACTCATCCACCTTACTAACCGCTCTGTATCTGCCACCCCTCTTTGCCAATCCCTCCACTGGCCTCCACTCAGTGTCCTCCACCCCTCTCTCCCAATCCCTCCACTGGCCTCCACTCAGTGTCCTCCACCCCTCTCTGCCAATCCCTCCACTGGTCTCCACTCAGCGTCCTCAACCCCTCTCTGCCAATCCCTCCACTGGTCTCCACTCAGTGTCCTCCACCCCTCTCTGCCAATCCCTCCACTGGCCTCCACTCAGTGTTCTCCACCCCTCTCTCCCAATCCCTCCACTGGCCTCCACTCAGTGTCCTCCATCCCTCTCTGCCAATCCTTCCACTGACCTCCACTCAGTGTCCTCCATCCCTCTCTGCCAATCCTTCCACTGACCTCCACTCAGTGTCCTCCATCCCTCTCTGCCAATCCCTCCACTGACCTCCACTCAGTGTCCTCCACTCCTCTCTGCCAATCCCTCCACTGACCTCCGCTCAGTGTCCTCCACCCCTCTCTGCCAATCTCTCCTCTGGTCTCCACTCAATGTACTCCATCCCTCTCTGCCAATCCCTCCACTGACCTCCACTCAGTGTCCTCCACCCCTCTCTGCCAATCCCTCCACCGGCCTCCACTCAGTGTCCTCCACCCTTCTCTGCCAATCCCTCCACTGGCCTCCACTCAGTGTCCTCCACCCCTCTCTGCCAATCCCTCCACTGGCCTCCACTCAGTGTCCTCCACCCCTCTCTGCCAATCCCTCCACTGGTTTCCCATTGCCCAACAAATAAAATTCAAAACATTAACAATCACATATAAAGCTATTTATAACTCTGCCCCAAATTACATCACCAATCTTGTCTCTAAATATCACCCAAACCATACTTTCCGCTCCTCCCACAACCTCCTACTCTTTAGCTCCCTTGTCTCCTCCTCCCATGCTCATCTCTAGGACTTCTCCAGAGCCTCCCCCATCCTCTGGAACTCTCTACCCCAATTTATCAGACTATCGCCTACTCTGCTCACTTTTAGGCGATCTCTGAAAACCTCTCTCTTTAGGGAAGCCTATCCTGCCCTCAGCTAATAATGGAATCTTCTACTCTTCCTACCAGTCCATCCCCCACAGTTACTACCTTTTGTACCACTAGTCCCTCCCTCTTAGATTGTAACCTCCAAGGAGCAGGGCCCTCCTATCCCTCTTGTATTGAACTGTATTGTTGCTGTATTGTCTCCCGTTATATTGTAAAGTGCTGAGCAAACTGTTGGCGCCATATAAATCCTGTATAATAATAATAATAATATTTATAATTTGTTTTATATCAAAGAGTTTGCATTTCTTTTTAAACTGAATGGATTGTTTTGCAAGGCGAGTACAGTACTTTAACACATATTCAAATCCCAAAACCACTGACCAGTCCTTAGATGTGATAGTTGCATTACTTTTTTTAAATTTGTTTCTTTATTTTCACTTGGGGATGCTGCCAGAAACAAACTTCCTGTCCTCGGGTGACAACACTCGATCACTGTACCTGTGTAGAAGCACGGTTGTCACCCTAGGCTGCTCATTCCTGATTTAGATATAAACCCCCTCACCTCCTCATTTCCATTACATAGGGAGGACTTGTTTTGTACTGCACAGAAGATAACTGGAAAAGGTGATAACATTGAGGTGTACAGTTTAGAAGATACCAGAAGGACGCGGAACACTGAAAATGTTCTTAAACCCATTAAAGGAAAAAGAATGCAGACACCAAATCAAAGGTCAGGTGAGCTGTAATATATTACCTTTTTATTCTTGGGCTTGCATATCTTTTAGGTAGAATTCCAGGTTTCATTTCACTTTAAATAGTTTGGGCCAAGCTGGCCTGTATGGAATATTTTCATTAGAGAACGAGGTGGTCACTCTGTTTGCTGTGATATAAAAGTATCAGCATTAGCTATATACAGTAGGCGGCACTATGCTGAAGCAGCAGGACGGGCAACCTTCTGCCTGCTGCCGGTCGTAAAGAAGGTCGGGCTGAGGATTTCACTGCCATTCAGCAGAAGACTTGTTTTTTTTAGCATTGAATATAAGGCTTCCTCTGATAGGCCAAGGGGGAGCGCCAGGTGGATGATGGGAGCATGTCATCCTCACTGATATGTGGGCATATAATTACAGGCGTACCTCGGTTTTAATGCGTTCTCCGGGACGTTTTGTATTGCGAAAAATTTGTAGACTGAAACGCGGTTTTGCCATAGGAATGCATTGAAAACCAATTAATCCGTTCCGGAGGTCAGAAAAAAAGTAAAAAAAAAAAAAAATCACTGTCACTATAGGTCAGTGCCGGTTTTTAAATGTAATTACCGGGTTTTTTTTTTTCTTCACTATAGCTCAGAGATTCAGCTGTCACTTTCCCCCCAGCTAAACAAAAGAAAGTTTCCTTTTAGTTTATTTCCCCGAGTTAAAACAAACAATGTTTCTTTTTAGTTTGTTTCCCCGAGATAAAAGAAACAACGTTTCCTTTTAGTCACTTCCCCGAGTTAAAAGAAACAATGTTTCTTTTTAGTTTGTTTCCCGAGATAAAAGAAACAGCGTTTCTTTTTAGTTTATTTCCCCGAGTTAAAAGAAACAATCTTTCCTTTTAGTTTATTTCCCGAGATAAAAGAAACAAAGTATCCTTTAGCTCTGGGGAAAGTGACAGCTAATTCCGTGAGCTATAGTGAAGAAAAAACAAAGCCGGCAATTGCATTTAAAAATCGGTACCAACATACACTTCATATTGCGAAAAAATTCATAAAAAATTTGTAAATCGAGGCATTATTTTCAATGGATTTTCATTCGTAAACCGAAAATTATGTTAACCGAGGCGTTCGTAAACCAAGATACACCTGTATAATAAAAATATTTTATGATGAGAATATATAGGAGAAAGATGGAATGTCATTTTTTTTTTTATTATTATATAATCAGTTAGTAATATATTATATTAGTGAAATATATTATCGTTGAGATATGTTCCAGTTATTAGATCTGCTGTTGGTCATAAAAGAGCTGGTCTGAAGAAGAGTATTATTGCTATGGCAACAGGAATAGGAGGGTATTTAGAACGTGACGACCCAGGAGAACCCCAGCCTCTGACAAAGTCTGTTCGGGACGTAACACGTAAGGCGGAGAGTTATCCTGTGAGGTCATCACGTTATACAGAGCCAGATTGCACACACATGACAGTTAGAGAATGGCATACAGCTGATTTTCTGAAGGGTCCAGAGGACATGTAGGATATCACATTTAGGATTTACAATTATACATATGACTGATTTTAACCTTTTCATTTTTAATAACTTAAAATGGTGAGCACTATGTAGTCTCCTTTTCCTACTTTGAATTATGGACATGTACGGGTGAAACTCAAAATATTAGAATATCGCGCAAAAGTTCATTTATTTCAGTAATTGCTGCAAAAGGGCCCCAAACCAAGTACTGAGTACATATGCATACGTATACTTTTCAGAGGTCCGATATTGTTCTATGTACAATCCGTGTTTTATTGATTGCATGGAATATTCTCATTTTCTGAGATTGTGGATTTGGGGTTTTCATGAGCTGTAAGCCATAATCATCACAATGATGACAAATCACGGCTTGAACTATCTTGCTTTGCATGTAATGAGTCTATCTCATATATTAGTTTCACCTTTTAAGTTGCATTACTGAAATTAATGAACTTTTGCACCATATTCAAATTTTTTGAGTTTCACCTGTACTGTATATTGGGTGATGTGTGCATTTAGGAGACACTTATTTGAAAGTCATATCTGGGGAGATTGCCGGCTGTTTCAGTCCTCCGATTTTTTAGAGGTCCACCATTGAAGTTGAGGTGGTGTGGTATCTAAGGGGATCCATCTCAGGATTCTGCTGTATGGAAGAGCGAGGTCTCACAAGATTTTGCTTACAACTTTTGTGGACCTTATTTGGATGTTTTACACGTGAAGATTTGGGTGATTTTTTGGATATTATTCACACACAGTGTTTCGATGGATATCTGTATTAAGACACTGTTATATACAGTAAGTTTGCTCAACATGAAGGGATATATATATGTAGCGACCTCTGGTGTACACAGCTTGTTAGAAGCCTGGGTGGGAGTCAGTGGTCAGTGAGTTTACTTCAGGCAGGCTGGAGGGCTCTACAGGCCAGGCCTCTGGTAGCCCCTCTAGTTCTGGAAGCATGGAGAAGTTTATAGAAGCTAGTGGGTGAAGGCCAGAGTATGCTGATATGCAGATTTATGGGTATCTGTTCAATCTCCAGCCAGGAGACTTGGCAAGGTAACCTAATCAGCCCGTAAACATGAAAGAGCCTGGCCAGCACAGGAGTCGGGTGGAAAATGGAGTGCTGAGATGTGCTGCTGTTAGCCCGGGACCCTGGAGAAGGGGGTTCTGCCTCCAGGCTGGAGTTTGGAAGGATGGGAGAAGGTAGTTGACAGAGGGAACTCCACTGCCCTGCAGTCCACTGAGGAAGGACAGCCTGGTAACCTGGAAGAGAACCAGCCCAATGAGAAGCCTGAAAGCAGTTTATCCAAAGCAGCAGCACACAAGGATAGTGTGCATACTTCTCTACACCCCTGGGATCTACAGGAGAGAGGGCTTCTAGGTGCTATACCCAACCGGTTCTCCCTGGGACAGGGCTACAGGTCTGTTCTAGACTCTTACTCTGGGATACTCTTCCACAGCCAGGTGGATGGGCATTTCCTAACTGGGGTCTGAAGAGGTTCATTTAGAGGGGACAAAGTGCTTACAGAGTGTGTGCTACTGATCTGTCAAATGGCTGTTGCCACTCTGAAGTAGAAAGTCGAGGATCCCACATTTTTGTACAGAACTTAGGAAGTTTGTCCTCAGAGTATTGGTTTCAAGTCAAGTTAGGCATCCCACATACCCCCAGGCCCTGTCCAAGTTGTTTACCCCTAAATAAAACATCAAAAACAAGCTCATGGACTGGTTACTGACCTTGAATGAAAATTGGGAAATGCATGTTGCCTGGCCATGCAGGAAAATAGGGACAAATTCAGCTGCTCTCAAGGGGCATCAAAAAAGGGGGGATGTGGTGCTGCGCTAACGAATCTGAAGGAATCTAAATAAACTAAGAATGATGGGAAAAATGGATAACCCACAGAGACCGTAACACATGTGGACCACAACGTAAACAGCACAAATACCACGGGTGCACTTACATATGTGAAAACAACACAAATAAGCATGTCCTCAGCTCAAAACATGTGCCATAGTATTTAGAGTGAACTGTATATATGGATAAAATGATAAACATTTATGTACAGTTGCAAGAAAAAGTATGTGAACCCCTTGGGATTAGGTGGAATTTTGCATGAATTGGGCATAAAATGTGCTCTGAACGTCATCTAAGTCACAACAATAGAAGAACGCAGTCTGCTGAACATAATACTACACAAACATTAGATGTTGCCATGGTTTGATTGCACATAACATGTAAACATTCACAGTGCAGGGAGGAAAAAGTATGTGATGCCCTAGCTTAATGACTTCTCCCAGAGCTAATTGGAGCCAGGAGTGAGCCAACCTTGACTCCAATCAGTGTGATGATATTGGATGTGTTGTTGACAGCTGTCCTGCCCTTAAAAAACACACACCTGTTTTGGGTTTACTGGTTTCAAGAAGCACTGTCTGATGTGAACCATGCCTCGCAGAAAAAAGCTCTCAGAAGACCTGCGATCAAGAATTGTTGACTTGCATGAAGCTGGAAAGGGTTACAAAAGTATCTCCAAAAGCCTTGATGTTCCTGTGTCCATGGTAAGACAGACTGTCTACAAATGGAGAAAGTTTAGCACTGTTGCTACTCTCCCTAGGCGTGGTCGTCCTGTAAAAATGACTGCAAGAGCACAGCGCAGAATGCTGCATGAGGTAAAGAAGAATCCCAGAGTGTCAGCTAAAGACCTACAGAAATCTCTGGCACATGCTAACATTTTTGTTGACACATCTACAATAAGAAAAACATTAAACAAGAATGGAGTACATGGGAGGACACCACGGAGGAAGCCATTGCTGTCCAAAAAGAAGATTGCAGCACGTTTGAAGTTTGCAAAAGAGCACCTGGATGTTCCACAGCACTATTGGCAAAATATACTGTGGACAGATGAAACCAAGATTGAGTTGTTTGGGAAGAACATACAACACTATGTGTGGAGAAAAAAAGGCACAGCACACCAACATCAAAACCTCATCCCCACTGTGAAGCATGGCGGAGGGAGCATCATGGTTTGGGGCTGCTTTGCTGCCTCAGGGCCTGGACGGATTGTTGTCATTGATGGGAAAATTAATTCCAGAGTTTATCAAGACATTTTGCAGGAAAACGTACGACCATCTGTCCACCAACTGAAGCTCCGCAGAGGATGGGTGATGCAACAAGACAATGACCCAAAGCGTACAAGTAATTCAACAAAACAATGGCTGCAACAGCACAGAATACGCCTTCTGGAGTGGCCCAGTCAGAGTCCTGACCTCAACCCGACTGAAATGCTGTGGCATGACCTTAAGAGAGCGATTCACACCAGACATCCCAAGAATATTGCTACACTGAAACAGTTTTGTGAAGAGGAGTGGTCCAAAATGACTCCAGATCGTTGTGCAGGTCTGATCTGCAACTACAGGAAACGTTTGGTTGAGGTTATTGCTGCCAAAGGAGGATCAACCAGTTATTAAGTCCAAAGGTTCACATACTTTTTCCTCCCTGCACTGTGAATGTTTACATGTTATGTGCAATTAAACCATGGCAACATCTAATCTTTGTGTAGTATTATGTTCAGCAGACTGTGTTCTTCTATTGTTGTGACTTAGATGACGATCAGAGCACATTTTGTGCCCAATTCATGCAAAACTCCACGTAATCCCAAGGGGTTCACATACTTTTTCTTGCAACTGTAAATAAAAATAATAATGAACTTGTATAACAATAATCCATGCAGAAAGATCCCAAAGGTGATATATACCAGTGCAAAACTAAACGTGGATATCATGAATATCAGGGAAGAATGTAAACAGATAATAAGTGAAACATCAAAAATAAACACGGCATAAATAATGGCACAAATAGTGCCACAAAGATGTGAATGAGCACAAATATCACAAGTGCACTACCATATGTGAAACCAACACAAATAGACACGTCCTCAGCTCAAGACATGTATCATAGTGATAAAAGTGAACTGTACATATGAAACGGGAAGAAGTAATGTGAACAGATGGTAAAATTATATATATAAAATATATAAACTGGTATAACAATAATCAATAAGTAAAAAGCACGAAAGTAATATATACCAGTGCGGGACTAAAATGGATGATAAATGTCACAAAAGAATATAAATAAATGGTGGATGAAAGATAAACAAAAAAACAAACACGTCATAAAAAATGGCATAAATATTGGCACAAAAATGTGAATAAACACAAAGAATGGTGTAATAGTCCATGATACACTAATACATGTAAAGTCCAATATTTAAATTCCAAAATAAACTTGATGGGTGATAGTGAAAGTGATCAACTTGACAAGAGATCCACTACCGGATAAATTGCCTCCTCACCTCCACGTTGTGACCCTTAGGGGCCAATGCACTTCCAAAGCGCTCAACGCCAAACAGATCCGCATCCAGGAGTGTCAACTGTCAACAATAGTGGTTGTAACGGTACTGACCCAGACTGCAGATGAGTACTTCCGTTAGACTACCGCTTCCCTGTCCGAACACCGACAACATACACCACAGCAGACCATAGAAAGACTAGACGACACCAGTCTTGAAGTAATCCAGAAAGTAGACTAGTTTATTTGAACACAGATACAAGATATATACACTCAAGGGAACAATCTCCCCTCCCTGCATAATGACACAGGGCGGGGCAATCTACATTTAGTAACAAGAGACACACCAACAGACAGTCCCATCAGGAGGGAGGGCTGCTGGAGACATCCCCCACCAAGCCAATACACATAAACACATACATCCAATAATAGTTTGCTCCCAAGCAAGACACACAATAGAACAATGGGATGCAACCACATGGCATTAAACAATCTACAACTCCCCACCCCCCTATACATGTCTACACAATATTAGGACAGATCACCCTGTACCCCTAACAGGCACAGGGGGACTTACACATAATAGGGCTATGGGGAGCTGAGACAGGGGTCTCCCCACCTCTCCAAAGTGAGCTGTGTTCCATGGGCCCCCCACCCAAAGTGACTCCCCTCACAGTGGTAGTATCCCTCACAGAAAAAATGCACCGCACAGCCACTCAAACGATCCCAAAAGAAGAGAAAAGGAACACTTCCATAGTGTAGTCATTAATATTATTTATTGAGCAGCATGTTGCCAAATGCCCACTTACATCAAATACAGGGTATATAAAGCTCAGAACAGCATGTAAAAGTCTGGGTGAATTTGGATGGATGTAGCTGGATGGCGGCTGCTGTCCATACCAGAACTGACGTCATCACGTTTCCATCCTACTCAAAGTGCAAAAATAACATATTTTCCTTTAAAGAAGAAGTACAGCCAAAACTTTTTTTGGTATAGTTCTCCTATGGATCACAGGAGTACAGTTAGTTTTGCACTACTGTGACCCGTTTTCAGCCAACAGCGGACTGAAGTCTCGTGAGTGCTATTTTGGGATGTGTGGTTAGGCAACCATCTATGTAAATAGATGGTGAATAAATAACAGAAATAATTCCTAATAAATAGATGTTTTCATATGAAAAAGGAAGTAAGATAAAGTCATGAGCTGAGAGAGATAAAAATATACTTGTAGCTTACTAGTCCTTTGATGTGGTGGCTGCGTAAATTTTTTAGGCTTTTTTCCCTTTATTTTCACCAATTGATCCTGCCTGTAGCAGGGCCAGATCTAGGGGGGTGCTGCGGAGGGCTGTGCCCACCCAGATTTTAACTGTTCCCCCTCAGGTCTCTAAAAGTGCCTCCATTAATCCATGAGCCAGTCTGATGTAGACAGTTGATGTAAGGAGGCACACTGATGGGGACAATCCATGTAAGGGGGACACCTGATGTAAGGGGGCACTCTAATGTGCATAGTTTTATGTAGGGGGGCACTCTATTGGGGACAATTGGTATAAGAGGCCACTCTGATGGGATACCTGATGTAAGGGGGTACTCTGATGTGGATAATTTTATGTAGGGGGGGCACTCTGTTGGGAACAATTTATATAAGGGGCCACTCTGATGGGATACCTGATGTAAGGGGGCACTCTGATGTGGATGATTTTATGTAGGGGGGCACTCTGTTGGGGACAATTGGTATAAGGGGCCACTCTGATGGGATACCTGATGTAAGGGGGCACTCTGATGTGGATGATTTCATGTAGGGGGGGCACTCTGTTGGGAACAATTTATATAAGGGGCCACTCTGATGGGATACCTGATGTAAGGGGGCACTCTGATGTGGATGATTTTATGTAGGGGGGGGGGACTCTGTTGGGAACAATTTATATAAGGGGCCACTCTGATGGGATACCTGATGTAAGGGGGCACTCTGATGTGGATGATTTTATGTAGGGGGGCACTCTGTTGGGGACACCTGATGTAAGGGTGCATTCTGTTGGGGACAATTGATGCAAGGGGGGGGGATGTCAGGGCTCCGGGTATGACCAGAGGTATGTGAACTGACGCAGGGAAACGCAGGCTTCAGATATGTTATAAACAATATAATTTATTAATACTAACAATACAAAACGCAGTGCAATACTAAAACATAACACAGTGCAAACGAACCAAACCAAACCACCCACAGATAACAATACATACAATGCAAGCGTAGTCAGGCAGGCCGGGTCAATAACAATCGGGCAGGTAGGAACAGGAGGAGCAGGCAGAGAGTAGTCAGGTCACGAGCCGGGTACAGCAACTAACGGGCAGGTAGGTACAGGGGGTCAGGTAGAGAATGGTCGGGGTCACAAGCCAGGGATCAAACAGGAGAAGACAGCAAAGGTCAGGATCAGGCAGGGTAGGCAACGAGTAAGTCAGGCAGGAACAGGAATGCAGGTAACAAGGTACAGGGGACCATGGAAAAACACACACCAAGGCACAGACTGCAGGTCTGGCCATCCCTTAAATACACCTCCGTAATCAGCTTCAGGTGTTTGGCTGACTGCAGGGTTGAGTCTCTGATTGCTGAAAGCTCCCGCTGGCCAGCCCTGGTACTGCAGCCCACAAGGCAGGTGAGTCCCACCATTACTGGCAGGTCCATTCCTGACAGGGGAACTCTGATGGAGGCACACTGATGGGGACACATGATGTAAGGGGGAAAGCTGATGTAAATGGGACTCTGAAGAGGACTCTTGATTTAAAGGGGGACTCTGATAGGGACATCTGATATAGGGAGGACAGGTTCTGTATCATCCTAATACTTACTAGTGTTTCCCAGGTTATCACACTGTCTGACAGACTCTCAGTGACTCACACACAGTGTTGGCATTATGCCCCTTGCCTTTTTTGTACTGCACCCCCATTCCAGATGGGCTAGTTCCGGCCTTGGCCAGACGGGATATGGTTCAGGTTTGCTGCTACCATGACTTCAGTGCAAATCCTGCATATTCACGATTCCCAGTCTCAGTGAATTATTAACCATAATAAATTGCCTAGCCTTTCAGCTAAAGTCAGCTGGCTTAGAAGGTCCATAAGGGGGTTTTGGATAAGCCAGCCCCCTCACTATAAAAGGGTGGGATCCCAGGATCCATATTCATAATGTGTTCTAGCTGTGATAGGGTGCACATAGGGAGTGCTGTTTACAAGGTGCATAGGAAAAGACTACACAGATAAAATATAAAAATGTCCTCCTGCGCTTTTATGGTAGATACTAAACTCAACTAAAAAGCAGCCAGCATCTAACCTATACCAAAATAGGAATGATTGTACAAATAAATACAGAAGTGATGCAGCGCTATACCTAATAATAAACACTCAAGAGGTATTGGAAATAATTTACATAAAGTAACCAACAGGGCAACAGATGACCCAAATCCACATGGGGATATATAAGAAATAGTGACCCCTAGTACCCAAAGGGTACCCAGTGAAGACCAAGTGAGTATCTACAGGAGAAGCCAAGCAAATAGCAAATGCTTTGTGCAAAATAAAGTGTCCACAGTTCATAAAAATGCTGTAATTTCCAAGACGTGCAGGTGAGTAACAGCACCCTTCAAACGTGATCCCAAGCAGTATGGCTGCAATGGCCTCTCACCTCCACTTCACGACCCCACAGGGCCACAAAGCAAATGTAGATCACCTCTGGATCCCTCAAACCAGTGGCTCCTCAGGTAGGATGGTGCAGGCAGTCATCAAATAGGCAATACTCAACCGGACCAATTGGCAGGTGAAGATGGATGGGTGTTTGCAGCCTGAGATGGAAACTCGCTCCTCTGGGTCCTGTGCAGGGGCGGACTGACCATTTGGAAACTCGGGCGCTGCCCGAGGGCCCGGAGTCAGTAGGGGGCCCCATAAGATGCCCCTGGTACCTTTTTCATAGGCTTTTTTGAGTTTGGGCGAGGACACAGGGGCCCCATGATCCCCTATTGCCCGGGGGCCCCATGAGTTGTCAGTCCGCCCCTGGTCCTGTGGGATACTGCAGCTAACTTCCAGGGTGGGCTCTGTAAATTAATTAGCTTTTCACCCAGCACTAGGCTCCCACAGCTGCTGGTGGAAAAGAAAGAGAGAGCCTTGAGCTTCAGTCAGCCTAGGCTTGTGCCCATACTACAGCTACAATACTTTGCTTTATGGGTGCTGCAAAAATGAAATAACATATTGCATTCAGCAGGCTCTACTGCCTCCAAACATGACCTATTCATGTGAATGCACTAAAACAGCCCTGCAACCATATGCAATACATGCAGTTGTGGCATAGTGAAGAAGTATTTGGAGGGCTACAGCAGGTTGTCAAGAGTTGACATATCATTTGCTCACTGCATGTCAAATGCTCTCAAAATGTGATTCACCAAGAATTGCTTTTCAGAGGGGTGGCAGTATAGGGCATATATGACTAAGCCCTAAGAGTGGCAACTTCTAATGCTTGGCTGGAAATACGAAGACCATGCTTGATGCGAGCAAGAACCAGTATGAGGCTTCCACTTACTGCAGAAGATAGTCTTTAGTAATCAGTAAGTCATTTGTCATTTATTTGTAAGTTCTTTTTTTAAATTATGCTTTATAGCATGCTTCCATTGACTTGAATTGAGGCATTTGGCAATCTTTGAAAGTTGCCAATAACTGCCAAACTCAAAATCAACGTAAAGCAACTGCAAATGATGCAAAGAGGTGCAAATTTTCAGCAAATTTTAAATATGTACTACACGGTTTGCTCCCGGTGTGAAGTAGAAGCATTGACTTTGAAAAGCATTCGGAGAACTTCAGCAATGCGACACAAGTGCCCGTGTTCCATGTTCTTTACACCCATGATATAACAAGGCCTAATGGTTTATAGTTAGCAGAATAATAAATAACAGGATAAAGTTTGGAGTTTAGCAATACCCTTTATTGGCTGACTTAACTTTTTGAAGGTGAAAGCTTTCAAAATGCATTAACCACTTTATCATATCAGGCATTCCTTATATATTTCAGGTATTTATATAGTGCCATCAATTTATGCAGCACTTTACATATATATAAAAAACTGTATATTCACCCAGCAAATGTGATGTGAATATATATAAAACTTAACACCTGAGAAAGTGCACAATAAATCAATCACCTAAATAAATAAATGAGTACATAAAATGTGTAAGCATGCAGCTGCCCTAATAGTGAATAATCCAATAATCACCTCATGAAACTGACAAATAAAAGCAGCTCAAAAAAAAAATAAATAAAACACAATAGCAAGTGAAAAATATAACACAAAAAATATAACACTTCAATAAATATACACAAATATTTAAATCATTTGACATAAGTCCACCAACTGAAAAATGAAAATTGTGATGCAGTACAAAGTCCTTATTGATCCACCAAGATCACCACATGAACAATATAACGATGATTGATTGAATAGAATGCACTCAAATATCACCACGTGCTCCAGAGGAAAACCTCCCCCAATCAGTGGCACTCACCAGATACCGTGGCCCATCCAAACCTGATAGGTAATAGCACTTGTGGCGAGTGTCAGTGTAGTACAGATCATCAATCAACAAGCCCTTCATCAATTACAGACTGATATGATGGCGGGACATCCTCCAAACTATTACACTCCGTAATCCGGGAAAGATGTGAAAGGAAACTCATAGCGTGAATCCACTAAAAACCATTTATTGGATAGAAAGTATTGCACTCACATAAAATAAATGAAAACATGCCAAAATATCCACAATGGGTACCTGTATATCATATGGAGCACGTGTCTCACCCGATCCTCCTCACGAGGGATACGTCACTTCCGGTGGGGGATGGAAGGTGGATTATATGTTGTATGGCTTGACCCTGACACGTGTTTTGTCACCTGACTTTATCATTTTGCTATTATTATTATACAGGATTTATATAGCGCCGACAGTTTGCGCAGAGCTTTACAAAATGAAGGCAGACATTACAGTTACAATACAATTTGGTACAGGAGGAAACAGAGGGCCCGGCTTGTTAGAGCTTACAATCTTGTTTGTACTTCTTTTATTTGTCATTGCTTTACATATATATTGCACATTCACATCAGTCCCTAACCCTCAAGGGGTGTACAATCTATGATCCCTAACTCACATTCATACACATACTGGGGACAATTTAGACAGAAGCCAATTCACCTACCAGCATGTCTTTGGAGTGTGGGAGGAAACCGGAGTACCCATAGGAAACTCACACAGGCACAGGGAGAACATGCAAGCTCCAGGCAGGTGGTGCTGTGGTTGGGATTCGAAACACTGACCCTAGTACTGCCAGGCAGAAGCGCTAACTATTTAGCCACTGTGCTGCCCATGATCATGTATCAGCACCAAGCATTTTTAAAAACCTAATGTTTATATCTATGCAAAACTTTATTTCTAGTTTTGGGTAGAGTTGTGGAGGGTTAGACGCTCTAGTTCACTCAGGTTTTCCAATTTGAGAGATTCACCCTTCGATTTGTACTGAAACAAAATGAGGGGAAATTCCAAATTTTAGAGTTGTCTCCAGAACAAGAGGTGAGGGGAAATCTTCCGATGGGAACATTTGATCTGGAGATTTCCTCAACAGTGCAAAGAGAACAAAAAATAACCTGGTGGGGGTTTTAACCTCTCCATACTACAGTATATCCAAACCTAGAAAAAAATGTCAGGACATAAAAGTGGTCACAGTCTCCAAACGTTTTACTCTGATTGATGGCAGACAAGGTGAAACACCAATATTGTGGGGAGTAAAAAGATACAGGTGGAAAACCCAAGGAAGGCTCCATGATGTAATGGCTGATAAGAAAGGTTGGCATTTAAAATAAACAAAAAACATATGTTTCTTTTTACTTTGTCTGCTGATGGTAGGATACTCAATTATCATGAAGTTGTTCATGTACTTTTTCTGGGGAACTGGCTAGTCAAGTGTAGCGCTACCTTCTTTGGGGCCGCTGTGTTTCTGAGGTCTCTTAAGCTCCGCACAGCCAGGCAACACACATTTTCCACACTTGCATCCACAGTCAGTGAACAGTCCATGAGCTCGGTTTTTGTTATTTTATTATGGGACATAACTTGGATAAGGTAATAGGGATTACAGGACGCCCAACTTGACTGAATCAATGCACGGGGACAACTTCCTTCCTATTTACAGAAACAAATCCTGGACTGTTTCATCTTGAATGCGGTCAGTCATTACAGATCTGTAGCAACTGCCCCTTACGGGATAGGGCAGCGCTGCTGTTAGAAACCACGGGGGCCCAATACAGTCAACCTGACAGGGCCCCCCCCCCCCCCCAAAAAAAAAGTTTACTATGCTTCAGTTATGAATTAACATAGTGAGCAATGGGTATCGATCACTCATTGTGTTCATTCAGGAAAGGAAGGGGCTGGTAAATGTGACATATGTACTGGACCCTTCCTTCATTCTCCATCCTGAAGGATCCTGTTGCAGCTTGAAGTGTATTGCAGTGCTGGTGGGAAGGAGTGGATGGAAGCCAGCAGCACTGCAAGGGTGAGGGGCCTAGGCAGCTGGGGGAATGTATTGTGCACAGAGAGGATGATGGGTGTGGCGGAGGGGGGGCAACTAATGGAACTGATCCCCTGTATAGCTCTCTCTACTGCAGCTGAAAGCCAGTGGAAGAGAAGAAGAAGCCGGCTATCAGCTGGTTGTAATTGCCCCCTGCTGTGCCGATCACCCTCCCTGCCCTAATCCTATTCACCCAGCTGCCTGGGCCCCCTGCTGGCCTGGGCCCCATACAGGAGGACTGGTGGTACCCCCTTATCCACGGCCCTGGGATAGGGACTCACAGCCTCTGTGAAAATTAACTTAGATTGTTGCAGCTACATGTAGAGATGATGCTCCCAGCTCCACAGCCTGCAGACACTACCAGCCCTCCTGGCTGCTCTCAAGATCAAGGACAAAGATAAAGGTTTAAGCACAGTGCTGTCCTTTGAAAGCTTGCTACATGTGATTCCCTAGGTGTGCTGATGTACTCGCTCTGTCCTCCTTGCTCCCAGGCATTGATCTTGTTCATACCGTGATGCTGAAATGACCCTCTTGAACTAGCCTGAACCCAGCCTGGAGCCCAGCCCCCCTAGACCTAGGGAACCCCTCCCAGGCCACCTACAGCCTCCACCTGAGTCCCCTGCCAGCATGGCTCTCTCATATTTATGGGCTAGCCTTACCACACTACTAGGGCCTCTAAACCTGGGATTGGTCAAGTTTTTTTTGTTTGCAATCAGATTTTATTAAGAATACAAAGAACAGAGTTTGTAATACAAATGATAAAATAAAGAAAGACAGCTACAACACAAAATGATGGGAACACAGGTACACAAGGAATTCAAGGATCCCCTGTAAGTGTACAACCCACCCAGAGTGTAATGGAACCAACCCAGACTGCACTTGGGTACTTCCGTTAGAATACCGCTTCCCTGTCTGAACAACGACAACAGACACCACAGCAGACCATACAAGACTAGACAACACCAATCTGTCTGAACATAGAATTCTTTATTTGAAATTCGAACTGGCATTTTATACACTCAGGGGACAATCCTCCCTCCATGCATAATGACACAGGGAGGGGCACTACACTTAGCAACAAGAGACACACAGGTATTCAAACTTCACATCAGCAAACAATCCCATCAGGAGGGAAGGCTGCTGGAGACACCCCCCACTAAGCTAATACACATAAACACATACATCCCATAATAGTTTGCTTCCAAGCAAGACACACAATAGAACAATGGGATGCAACCACATGGCATTAAACAATCAACAAACCCCCCACCCAATATTAGGACAGATCACCCTGTACCCCTAACAGGCACAGGGTGATTTACACATAAGAGGGATATGGGGAGCTGAGACAGGGGTCTCCCCATCTCTCCAAAGTGAGCTGGGTTCCATGGGCCCCCCACCCAAAGTGACTCCCGTCACACAGGGTACTATCATGAGAGACACCACCTGCCTAGATACCCACAATTGGGGAAAAAGGCCTATGTTGCTGGGGAGTGGAACCTGTTTAGCAAAGTGGCCGAATCCAGTCCAACAGCGCCTGGAAGGGCATATGGCTGTTGATTTATTAGAACTGGAGAGTACAAAATCTGGTGCAGCTCTGCAAAGAAACCAATCAGCTTCCAGGTACTTTTTGTCAAAACTTAATTGAACAAGCTGAAGTTAGAAGCTGATTGGCTACTATGCACGTCTGCACCAGTTTTCGGCACTGCCCAGTTTTAATAAATCTACTCCAAAGGGTCTACTTTTCTCACTGCAAAGGTGACCTATGATAAAAGAAAAGAGACTAAAAGTGCAGGGAGAAAGGTAAGAAAGAACCACACGTCAAGGTAAATAAGGAAACAAGGGGGATAGGTGTAAAGGAAAAGGAAGGCAAGGAGAGGCAGAGGAAGGGGGACTGCCCCATGTATAGCTCCACATTCTGTTATTAGCCATATATGTTGCAAGAAAAATCAAAGGTAAACCTAGACATTAGTAAAGTCACACCAGAGTTCAAAAGTAATCAGTACCTATGAGGACGATCCAAGAAGTCTTTTTTGAAAGTATTTGTAGGTATTATGCTAGCATGCTATCAGTTCCTCCACCCTCATCATTCAGCAAACCCCTCAGGAATAGTCAGATAGTGTGCCAGTGTTAAGGATAAAGGCTATTTTTCTTTATTTTAAACTAGTTTTTTCTGCCAATAGGGATGAGGTACAGGTTGCCTATGGCAATTAACAGTTGCATCATTAGGGGTCACCATGGGGAGCTGCTCTGCCTTGGAAGGTGTATGGATGTACGGACAATGGGGGCCACAGTGGTCATCATTGTCCGCATAACAGTGCATGGATAGGGGTGATAGTTTCTGCCCACTCCTCCACCATAGCTCGGAATCTTTATGTTTGCTCCCTGCCCATCAATGCCCTCTTGCACACTGTATTGATGTGATAATGGTGGGATTAAGGCTGTAGGATGGGACTAGAGCTGGGTGACAGGCTTCTCCTGGAGGTACTTCCTATGGAGTGGAACCGACCTGTTTTTTAAATACACGAGTTTCACAGTTAACGAAGTATACATAAAAAGCTAAAATACACAGCACTGTTTCTACGATACATATTTTCTCATAAAAAAAGATATATTTAGTTTTGTTGGGTTCCAGACACATAAAAAAAAAATGATTGCAAAAAGCCCTGTGATTCGATAAAATCACATCAATATAACCAATAAAAGTATTTTTTGCCAGAATCTACTATTTTTTCTTATATTTCTAAAAGAAAATTATTTACTGAAAGTATGTTATCAATCTAAAGCACTATATGTTCCCATTAAACAATATCAAGGTTGACAAAAAAGAGAAGCAATTGTTATATCAATTTGATTTTCCTCATCAGGTGGATCACTTGTTGGCTCTTCCATATACACAGCCCAGGGTCAGTAGAATGACAGCGAAGAAGAATTTTACAGCCACATATGCTGCTAGTATTAAAGTTTCTTGACCATTACTGGACATCAAAGGTGGTTCTGTAAAATATTGAGTAAAACAATGAGGATGCATGAATATATAGTTGATCCACATACAATATAGTCAGGTCATATTCAAGCTCAATTTTCACAAAAATATTAATGTAACACATAGAATATAGAAAAGTGATGGCAGAAAAAGACAAAGTGGTCCATCGAGTCTGCCCTTTTTTTTTGAGTGTTTTTTTTTTATTTTTTTTGGGAGGGAGGGTTTGGGTTTTTTCTTTTTGTTAACATTTTTGTCTGAGTATAGATCTATGCTTGTCCCAAGCATGTTTGAAGCTATTTACTGTTGACTGGCTCACTACCTCTTCTGGAAGTCTATTCCAAGCATCAACTACTCTTTCAGTAACATAATACTTTCTGAGATTAGTTTTGAACTTTCCTCCAGTTAGTGTAAGGTCATGTCTCCGTGTTCTTGATTTTGGTTTTGTGTTGGAAATCCTGCTCTCCTGAACCTTATTACCCCCTTGATGTATTTAAGGGTTTCAGCCATGTCTCCCCTTTCCCTTCTTTCCCCAGACTGGACATGTTAAGTTCCTGAAGTCACTCTTGATATGTTTTTATCCCCAGACCTTTCACCATTTTAGTTACCCGTCTCTGGACTTGTTCTATCTTATCAATATCTTTTTGTAAGTGAGGTCTCCAGAACTGGACACAGTATTCTAAATGAGGTCTAACTAAAGATCTATATAGGGGAATCAGGACCTCCTTCCTCCCGCTGGTGACCCCTCTAGTGATAACTAAAGATCTATATAGAGGAATCGGGACCTCCTCCCTCCTGCTGGTGATCCCTCTAGTGATATAAAGATCTATATAGAGGAATCAGGACCTCCTTCCTCCTGCTGGTGACCCCTCTAGTGATAACTAAAGATCTATATAGAGGAATCAGGACCTCCTTCCTCCTGCTGGTGACCCCTCTAGTGATAACTAAAGATCTATATAGAGGAATCAGGACCTCCTTCCTCCTGCTGGTGACCCCTCTAGTGATATAAAGATCTATATAGAGGAATCAGGACCTCCTCCCTCCTGCTGGTGACCCCTCTAGTGATATAAAGATCTATATAGAGGAATCAGGACCTCCTTCCTCCTGCTGGTGACCCCTCTAGTGACATAAAGATCTATATAGAGGAATCAGGACCTCCTCCCTCCTGCTGGTGATCCCTCTAGTGATAATAAAGATCTATATAGAGGAATCAGGACCTCCTTCCTCCTGCTGGTGACCCCTCTAGTGACATAAAGATCTATATAGAGGAATCAGGACCTCCTTCCTTCTGCTGTGTGATCCCTCCAGTGATATAAAGATCTATATAGAGGAATCAGAACCTTCTCCCTCCTGCTGGTGACCCCTCTGGTGATAATAAAGATCTATATAGAGGAATCAGGACCTCCTTCCTCCTGCTGGTGACCCCTCTAGTGACATAAAGATCTATATAGAGGAATCAGGACCTCCTTCCTCCTGCTGGTGACCCCTCTAGTGATGCATTCTAGAATTCTATTCACTTTCCTCACTGCCCTGCCACACTGTTTGCTCATTTTGCAATCATCTGAAATGAGTACCCCCAAATCCTTTTCCTCTGTAGTGCTTGCCAACACTGTATACCCCCAATGTTGTACTCTCTCAGGGGATTCTTTTTCCCTAGGTGCATTATTTTACATTTAGAAACATTGAACTGCAATTTCCACTTTTTTTGACCAATCTTCCAGCAATGCCAAATCATGTTCCATGTTACAGACACCTCTTCAGGGATATCAGCCCTATTGCACACCTTTGTGTCACCAGAGAAAAAAAACATCCCTTACCCAACAAACCTCTAGTTGTATCCCTTAGATATAGATTAAATAATATTTAATTCCTTTTGAGATAAAAGGTTTTAGATGAATAAATAAAAACTGATCATTGTAAACACCCCTGTCAGTGTTATATGGTTTTTCTCATCCCTATAACAGCCCTCTACAGGAAAGCTGGATGGAGAGTGTTGCTCAACTTGGCTCTTCAGAATTCCCCATAGGTGTTTGATTGGGTTCAGATCAGGAGACATATTTGGCCACTGAATCACTTTCACCCTGTTCTTCTTCAGACATAAACAGTGGCCTTAGATGTGTGTGTTTTGGATCATTGTCATGTTGGAAAAATGCACGACGACCAAGGGCACGGAGTGATGGGAGCATCTTCTCTTTCAATATAGAGCAGTACATCTGTGAATTCATGACACCATCAATGAACTGCAGCTCCCCAACACCAGCAGCACTCATGCAGCCCCACAGGAGGACATTGACACCACCATGTTTCACTGTATGCACCATGGATTTTTCTTTGTACTCCTCACCTTTGCAAAGCCATACAGTTTTGAAGCCATCAGTTCCAGAGTACAGAGTCCCAGTAGTCTTCTTGTTTTTCAGCATGGACCCTGGCAAATTCTAGGCGGCTTTTTTGTGCATGGGCTTTAGGAGAGGCTTTCTTCGCAGACGACACCCATGCATGTCATTCCTTTGCAGTGTACGCTGTATTGTGTCACGGGAAACAATCGCCCCAGTTTGGCTTTCTACTTCTTTAGCTAACTGCAGTGAACTTGCATTGAGATTTTCTTCAACTCTTCTTATAAGAAAACACTCTTGTTGGAGTGTTAACTTCCATGGAAAGCCCTTGACGTCTCTGTGAGATGGTTGCAGTTCCATCCTTGTTAAATGTTTTGTATCATTTTTGCTCCAGTATCCTGACTAGTAAGTAAAGCTTTGCTGATCTTCTTGTAGCCTTCACCTTTCTTGTGTAAAGAAATTATTTTCTTTCTTAGGCCTTGTGACATTTCTCTTCCATGTGGTGTTATTGCTGACTTTATTAAAGGGGTTTTCTCTGTTAAGTAACACCATTTTATAATCATCTGTCTGCTGGACACCTGTTTAATAAATAATTAGACTCACCTGGAGTTATTATTATTATTAATATACAGTATTTATATAGCGCCAACAGTTTGCTCAGCGCTGTACATTATAATGGGAGACTGTACAAGAGACAGCACAGTAACAATACAATACACGAGGGGTTCGAGGGCCCTGCTCCTTGGAGCTTACAATCTAGGAAGGAAGGGAGAGTGGTACAGGAGGAAATAGCTGTGGGGGATGGAGTGGTGGGAAGAGCGGAGGAGATGGGCAATTAGGTGAGGCTTCTCTGAAGAGATGGGTTTTCAGGGTGCGCCTAAAGGTGAGGAGGGTAGGTGACAGTCTGATGGATTGGGGTAGTGAGTTCCAGAGGATAGGGGAAGCCCTGGAGAAGTCCTGGAGATGGGCATGGGAGGAGGAGACCAGGGAACTAGAGAGTAGGAGGTCTTTGCGTGGAGCGGAGAGTGCGTTTTGGGTAGTAGATGGATATCAGGTTGGTGATGTCGTTTGGGGCAGTGTTATGAACAGCTTTGTACGTCAATGTTAATAATTTGAATTTTATGCGTTGGGCAATCAGAAGCCAGTGGAGGGATTGGCAGAGGGGGGTGGCGGATACGGAGCGGTTAGTAAGGTGGATGAGTCTGCCGCAGAATTCAGGGATAGACTGAAGCGGGGATAGCCTGTGTTGAGGTAGGCCGGTGAGGAGGGAGTTACAGTAGTCAAGTCGTGATATAATGAGGGAGTGAATGAGTTGCTTTGTAGTTTCTGGAGTTAGGAACGTGCGTATTTTGGAGATGTTGCGGAGGTGGAGTCTGCATGAATTTGTCAGCGATTGGACCTGGGGCTGAAAAGACAGATTAGAGTCTAGAATGACACCTAGTACTCTGGCTTGTGGGGTGGGGCTGATGGTGGCGTTTGTTAGTCGTAATGGAGAGGTAAGCGCGGGGGGGGGGGGGGAGGAGGGCGCGGGCTGGGGGGAAAACTATGAGCTCGGTTTTGGCAAGGTTTAATTTGAGGAAGTGGAGTGACATCCAGTCTGATATGTCGTTCAGTAGGTGTGTGATTCGGGTGGAGACTGAAGGGGTGAGGCGGGGGGGTAGAGAGATAGACTTGAGTGTCATCGGCATAGAGATGGTAGTTGAAGCCGTGGGAGTGTATCAGTTGACCAAGGGAGGAGGTGTAGATGGAGAAGAGAAGGGGCCCGCTGACAGAACCTTGGGGGACCCCAACAGAGAGGGGGAGTGAGGGGGAGGTGGCAGCGTTATAGGTAACACTGAAGGAGCATTGTGATAGATAGGAAGAGAGCCAGGAGAGAGCGGAGTCTCTGAGGCCAAAAGATTATAGTTTTTTGAGGAGGAGGGGGTGGTGTCGAAAGTCGCAGAGAGGTCGAGGAGTAGTAGCACTGAGTAGTGGCCATTGGCTTTAGCGGTTAACAGGTCGTTGGTGAGTTCGAGTAGGGCTGTTTCGGTGGAGTGTAGGGGACGGAAGCCAGATTGTAGGGGATCAAGGAGGTTGTTGTCAGTGAGGTGGGAGCTTAGGCGATTATAGGCTAAGCACTCAAGGGAGTTTGGATGTAAATGGCAGCAGGGAGATGGGTCTAAGGTTGTTTAGGTCAGTGGGATCCAGGGAGGGTTTTTTAAGTATGGGAGTAATGTGCGCGTGCTTCAGAGGGGAGGGGAATGCGCCAGTAGAGAGGGAGAGATTAAAGATGTAGGTGAGGGAGAGTAGGATGGAGGAGGAGGGTGATCGTAGGAGTTGTGTGGAGACAGGGTCAAGGGGGCAGGTGGTAAGGCGAGCTTCAGAGAAGACCTTAGTGACCTCTTCAGTGGCAGCAGAGTCGAAGGAGTGGAGTGTTGAGGGGGTTTTCGTGTGAGGGATGCTAGGTGAGGCGGAAGTCTGAGCAGTGGTGCTCATTGCGTCGATCTTGCTTTGGAAGTGGTTAGCAATCTCGTGGGCAGTTAGTGGGTGGAGGTGGGGGCAGAGAGAGCAGGGAGTTGAAAACAGAGAAGAGCCAGCAAGAACTGGAGGAGAGGGTATTGATGAGGGTTACAAAGTAGGCTTGTTTGGCAGCATGGAGGGAGGAAGTGTAGGTGAAGAAGACGGATTTATATCGGGGGGAGCTGGGGGTGAACGCTTGTTGGGATCTGGTTTTGCGCCTGAGTCGCTCTAGCGCACGACTACGTCGCTTGAGATTTTTGGTGTGGTCGTTCTTCCAGGGTTGAAGCGGTCGGGGTCTAATGTTTCGTGTGGTTAGGGGTGCTAAGAAGTCAAGAGCGGCTGACAGCAAGTTGTTATAAACAGTAGTGGCCAGGTCAGGGCAGGACAGGGGAAGGATACTGTCGTAAAGTTGGTCAGCTGCAGAGTGGAAGGGGGCAGGGTTGCGGAGGTTTCGGCTGCTGTTGGTTTGACGTTTGGAGGGGTAGGTGTAAAAGGATGAGGAGACGGAGAAGGTGATGAGGTTGTGGTCAGAGAGGGGAAAAGGAGTGTTTGTGAGGTTGTGGGGGGTGCAGAGATGAGAGAAAACAAGGTCCAGGGTGTTCCCCGTCGGAGTGGGTGGTGGACTGTATGCACTGTGCGAGTGCAAAAGAAGAGTTAGGTAGGTGGAGGAGTTGGGATGTGGCCGGGTTATTGATGTTGATAGGGATGTTGAAGTCTCCAAGGATGATGGTGGGCAGCTCGGAGGAGAGAAAGAAGTAATATTTCTTGTTGAATTCTTGTTAATTAGGATTTTGTTGTCTAACATTTAGATTTGCTCCTAAGACTTTCATTGGGGTGTATTCATTTTTGCAACATGGTCTTGAATTAAATTGTTAGAAAAAATACTTTTTTTTGTGTCTGCAAATGGACAAATTTTGTTTTCAATCAATGACCAGCATTTGTGGGAGGATTTTTGTAGTATAGTGTTCCAAAAAAAATGTTGATTCTGAAAGGAAGCATAGGTGTTCTGACGAATCTGTTGGGGTGTACTCATTTATGCTGAGCACTCTGTATGTATGTACTGTATATATATATATATATATATATATATATATATATATATATATATAAATATATAAATGAGATATCCTCTTGCTACAAAAAATCTTTACTTCAGAAATTCGAGTACATACAAAAAGCAAGCAACTGTACAGGTTCAAGTAATGCCATGCTCTATCTCAAGCTGTGTGCCATTATTTAGAGCTTTTCTAGTAGATATAAGAGAAGCTGCTTCACATGTGTATCCCATATAACTAATTATACAAACCCAACATCATTCATTGTAAACAAATCAACTAAAGCTGGCCATACATGGGTCGAATTTCAAACAAATTTTCTTTTGAAAATCATAAACTATAATTTTTTGTTTGAATTTTGCACCATTAGTGGGCTGCAGCAACGGTCGATTTTTGTGCATCCATCGAGTGATCGGTTATGTTGGAAATTTTTTTGAAAAACACACAAATTTCTAATCAATGATGGGAGAATTGTGCAATAAATATAATCAAAAAATAACAAGCATGAACTGTGACCTGGAATGAAAAGTAGATTCCCAGCCACGAAATGCCTTTTCTGTAGCAACATGAGGTGAAATTAAACACTTGGTTGGTCGAATTTTGAAATCAATGTTGGCAACATTCCTCCATTCCAACATTCCTCCATTCCAACATTCCTCCATTCCAACATTTCCTCCATTCCAACATTCCTCCATGGATAATAGTTCCAATTCCTCAATGTCATATATATATATAAAATTTCTCCCAGTTATAGCTTCTTTTAAAGCAATCTTGCTGACACCTTTATAAACACTAAAAAGTACTGTAGAAAGACTTAATTGATAAAATGACCTGTAAAGCTGAACTCCAGCCAGGGATAAACCATTATCATTAGAAAGGTCCTTCCTTACCTGCTGCAAAAATGCTGACCTTTCACTTTTAAAGTGGTTGTAAAGGCAGAAGAATTTTTACCTTAATGCGTTCTCTACATTAAGGTAAAAGAACATTCTGTAATCAGCTCCGCCCTGAGCCCCCTAAATACATATTGAGCCTGATATCAATCCAGCACTGTGTCCAAGAACAGCAGCTCTCTCCTCACTAGACATGGAGGCAGCAGCAGAATCCATTGGCTCCTGTTGCTGTCAATCACAGCTTGTGGGGCAGAGAGTGGGGGGCATGGCCGAGCCACGCTGTGTCTATCAATAGACACACAGAACTTGGCTTGGGGTTGAGCCTGCACTCGTGACCCTATAGCAAGCAGCTTGCTATGGAGGCACTCAGAAGGGGGGAGGAGCCAGGAGCACCAGTGGGGGACCCCAGAAGAGGAGAATCATGGCCTTTCTTTGCAAAACCATTACACAGAGCAAGTAAATATAATGTGTTTGTTATTTAAAAAATATTAATTTTACCTTTACAATCAGTTTATTGTTTGTACCTCCATGTTTTCAATTTTCCTAGTATGCCCCCTATTCTTCATGCATTATTGCATCCCTGTTATTTCACTATGGAGAAATGGCTCCCAGCCATTCAACCTCCACCGCGTAGTTTACTGAAGGTGAAGGGCTGATGTCACCACTCCCTTTGTGGATGGGCACAGTCTCTGCAGTCCACCCACATGTGTCATGGAAATTTTGTATTATTGGTCGAACTTTAAATGTGTCATATATTCGTGTTATTCATATGTCTCTCGTGTGGCTTAATTAAAGCTCTGAAGGCTGCAATTGGGCCATGCGCATGTACAATGTATGTATTACAGTACTCAGCTTGGTAATGGATGAGATGGCAGATCTGCGCTTATAGACCGGCGTGTATACCACCACGGCATTCCATGTGAATGCTGCTGTCAGTAGACCGTGGGCCTGTATCCACATATCAGCAGCATGGTACCACATGGGCTTCATAACGCAATGCGCAAGCGGTGTGAACTCTGTGTGTAGGCTTATGCATATCTTACAACCCATTACTAATCTGAACTGTATCTCGGATGGATGTGTTTTAATAAAGATCGTTTTTTAGGGAGTGCTTGTGCAGAGAATTTTACATACCAATAGAAGCTAGTAGGACAGGAAATATGACCTCAGATGGCTCATAGGGGGGAAGGGGAGGAAGTCTGCTGACCTCAGAAGACTCATGGGGGAGGACCAGTGATAGATAATAGTAAAGGCTATGCTCCAATTGGAATGTACATCCTCTGTATAGGCAATCCCCATTGCATTGTTCGGTGGGAGGGGACTGACTTTTATTCATGGTGGGGGGCATGTGTGTATTTTTAATAAAACAGAGAGCTGGGGTCTAAAATCAGCCCTTATGTGAGTTGCAACAGCATCCTGAGTGTCGTTTGATCATTCTAGGGTAACGGAGCTCCACCCCCACATTTCAACAGAACCAAAGTATTTGGATGGGCAGGAATCGTGTAATTTTAGCTGCAGTCGTGGTAAGCGAGATTCGCACAGCTTTATGGGGGGATTTCATGCACATCCAACTGCGAGTACTCACGGTAAGGAGAAATTCGTTAAAGCAAATTTTCCAAGACAGTTTGGCGAGCCTGGTGGATACTAACGCGTATTCTTGCGTAGCTAAACCAAGAACGAGGGGGGGGAATGAACTATCATGAACTAGCAAAAAGTATGCCGGCACATTTCAGGTCTCTCTGCCATTAAGAGGATCGCTTTTTGCGTGTTCGTGTGGCTGATTTCGCTCTCTGTTAGCTAACAAGAAATACCGCTTGGCAAGGACCTCATTTTTTGTCCTAAACTCTTGATTTGTGGGTGAAAGACAAGGGTTTGTCTCTGCGGAGAGCAGCAGGGGGGTGGGTTTGGTTGGCTGGATTTGGTCAAGTTTAAAAATCTTCCAACCAAAAATTAAACGGGTATATGTTTTAGTGGGTAAAAGTTGTTGCATAGTGTTAGGTAAGTATTTGTGGGCTGTAAGGTACTGTGGTAATTGCTCTACCCCCCTCCACGTGAGGTAATTATTACAGTGCTGAAAGGCTTAGGTTAATTGTTAACTGTTGTAAGATCTGTGTTATGTGGTCTGTACAATGTTTTGTGGTACTACTGCTCCCAGCAAGCATGCAGCAGGGGGTCCTTTCTGTTACATGTGCATGTTAGTGTGATATGTTGGTGTTTTATGTCCGTTCTGGGGTGTGATTGTGCCCAAATTGTGTTGTATGTGTACTTCATATTGTTGTGTAATTGTCCAGTGTATGTTCTGTCTAAAAGTCTGTTTTATGTAAGAGGCAATTTGAGGCTAGAGTCTGCCGTGTGTTTTCCCTGTGGGGGGCCATTCTAGTGTTACCATGTGCTTCCCTGTGGGGGGTCATTCTAGTATCTACCATGTGCTTTCCCTGTGGGGGGTCATTTTCTTGACTAAACCACATGGACTCCTTTTGTTTGGTGGCCATTTTGTGTTGACTACAATATGTGCAGTTAATCTCTATGCAATGTGTATGCAGCTTCCTATATGCATTTGACCCCATATTTGTGTTTTTAATCCAAATTTTTTACAGTTTCATTTGTTTGCTTTTAGCTTTAAATTTGCGTATTGCCAGCCAATTTAAAGTGTATTAAGCGCGAGTTTTTCCCTTCACGTGTTCCACATTTAGTGAGCGCGGTGAAGTCTGGGTTTTTGCACACTTAGATTTTCTTGTATAGTGATTATGTTTTTCTTGTGTTTTTCCTGTTAAAAGTAGTTCCTTATTGTAAAGCGGGTTTGTTTTTAAGCTGCTGTGTCGCGTGTTTCACGCTCCAGCAGACTTTTTGTGTAAACGGTTCTAGGTGGTTGCAGTGAAGATTGCGTGTGTAGCGCGGATCGTTTAGCGGTGCTGATAGGAGTGATTTTTGCGTCAGCAACAAGGGGTTACTTTTGGCGCAGTTTTTTGGTTTACCTCTGTGTAATTGTTTTAACTGTGAAACGTCCCGTGTTTTCATAAGGATCCCACTTTGTCCTTTTTAACAGTTTTTCAGGTTGAAAAGGGTTTTTTTTCTGTGTGTATTAGGAAAGTTTTTTCTTTACACAAGTCTCCTAAAGGTCAGTTAGTAGATTTCTGCCAACCAGTGACCCCGAAGTAACAATCCAAGAACCCCTCTTTTTGTTTTGACTTGTGTTAGCTACTGTGTGCAGGGAGAGAAAAGCCACTTTCAATCATTGTGCGGTGTGTGGCCTGCCAAACACAGTGGGTGATGAGAACCACATAAATTACGCTGTGTGGAGTGGGCGGTCAGGGTAAGTGTAACGCTTAGACCTGGTTTACCACAGAACACTTCGGGTGGTCCGGATCACATAAATTGCGCTGTGGGAGTGGGAGGGAGTGTGCTCTCAGTCTGACCGCCACCTTGATGCGCTTCGGGTGATCGATAAGTATCACATAAATTACGCTGTGCTGTGAAAAGTGGTGGAATCAGGCCTCTCGGTAGGATCCCACCGAGTGCTCCAGGGGGTAAACAGGTACCGGCGGGACGCGGGATATATACCAGTGATAGGTCACGATGGGGCAGTAGTCAGTCCATGAAGAGAGAGGGGGAACCAGCCCTCTTCAGGGGGTCAAGGACAGCTGCACAACTGATGAAGGTGAGTTTATGGGGGGGAAGTTACAGAACCCCTCAAAAGGTGGAATAAATGGTTCGAAGGGTACCAAGATGGGAAATTCCACGGGAAAGGTACATTTGACGCATGGAGGTGGGAAAAAATTCAATCTCTGAATTTGAACCACGGATGGGGATGCAGGCGTCAGAACTAGAGATCGCACAGCTATGGCTTCACAGGTCAAATCGATCTAGGGAAGCAGGGCATACATAAACTGGTGTCTGTCCGGAAGAACCAGGTGATTGTATACCTGGCTCCAGAGGGAATAAAACAGGAAGATCCGGTGTCAGAGGTGGAGGAAGCTCTTTCGAGGGCTGACTCTACTAAGGCAGGCAGGGATCAGGGTCTGCTGGGGTTCCCCTAACAACCAACAGTGGCTGAGATAAAGTATAACTGCACCTGTTCTTCTGTTAGTGACCGTCACTCTTGACATACCTTCTGTGTCTTCTGTCTCTATCTCTATGCCTCCGAGCCTCTGCTACCTACTCTCCCTTCTCACCTGCTTCACCCCAGCTCCTTCTGTTTCACAATATGAAGCCTTTCTCAACAATCCGATTTGCAGACTATCTGTGAATCAAGGGGAATAGACAACCCGGTTAAAAAAACAGGGCGGATTGCATCAAAGCGCTTACGAACCACTGATCAGACCCCTGCCCCCCTGGGGCTATAAATACCCTGATCTGAGGGACCTCAAACTGAAGGTGCAGTAAGCGAGGTGGTTAATCTAAGGCCACGATGAAGCTGGGACAGCCCTTGCACTCTTCCCGGACCGAGGCCTATCCAGTCAGGGTGCAGAGCAATTTGAAGGTCCTTCGCCAATGCACGGGGGGAACGGACTTTAGGGGAACGGGTAGTGATTTGGCATGTGCCCTTTCACCCGGCAGAGATCCGCACTATTCTGGCTGAGCTCCGCGTCCGGACTATCGAGTCAATCCGATGAGGATTTGCTCGAATGTTTGGACAAAACCAGTTCTGCTATGGTATGAGCGGGGTCAGATTGTGGCACAGATCCTACGGGCAAAGGTGTGGCATGGAAGTGGACAGTACAGTGATCTGCAGGGTGCTCTATAACCACGCATGGAGGAGATGACTTCAGGGGGCAAAGAGTTCTGTACACAGCTAAAGGCAAAGCTTCCAGAAATGTATGGTGCTACCTCTACTGTACGGGACATGATGAAGCTCACCCAGAGGTCCTAATGAGGAAAAGCGCCTGCTTCTGGCGCCGTCCTCAAGCAGACGGCACTGGATGCAGATCTGTGGAAGTTGGACCTGATGCTCCAACTGAAGGGGTAAAGGTGACCTCGACGCACATTCTGTTGGCGGGCCAATTTTTTTGGTAAGGCATCAATATTAAAATTCTGGGAAAGGCTGGTTCTGGCCCGACCCGAATATAATGAGATGTCTATCCCTGCTATCCTTTGCCACTCTTGCGGTAAAAAATTATAGAGAGGGAAATGGATAGAAGAAAACAAAGGACAAGGCCAAGTTTCTTATGGTCCCTGACCCCTCACGAAAAACCAAGGGAATCTGGGTCACAGGAGGGATAGGCCCCACCACAGGTGCATTCCAGTGCCACCAAACGGGGCACATGAGGAGGAGCTGTCCACCAATTACCTAAAGGTCTGGTGGCAGTTTCATTCTGATGAGTCCTCGCGCCCCTATGAACACCAATGGGTAAGTAACTCCTATGAATTCTCATAGGAAGAGTTGACAAATCGGTGTCGGCCCAGATCCATTCTTTTTCTAGAAGAATTAAAATATCCCCTCCCTTGTCCTCACCGGACACCAGTGCAGAAGAACGGTTTCCTGCGAAAAACAGGACATCCAAGGCAAGGTACCCTCCTTCAGGGGAAAACCCTCCTAACCGCCCTACTAACCTCACTATCAAACGATGCAGCCTATTCTTAACCCAGCTTCTCTTCTTCCTGTGTCGGAAGATGAGAAGGGGGGGAGAGGACAACAATGACAAGTGCTGAAATTTTTGCAACACGACTAACAATACTAACAACTCTTCTGCTAAATGTCTTCTTTCGGTCCACTACTAACCTCTCTCTTCCCAAAGGACACGACTGCATCTCTTTGGTGGAACTGGAGAAGTCAGCGGCGACACACCACCATATCACCCGAGAGTAGCGGTAAGGTTGAACAACGATTCTTCCGATACCCAAAAACCTTGGCCTGAGTGTCTCCCCCCATTTGCCCCCACCCCTATTCCATCCGGAATGCCCCCTCGGCAACCAACATGGGCTGTCACCCTACGAGGTGTTGTTTGGGGGACCTCCCAAAACAGGGTTGTACTTTCGCTCAACAGTTGTCGTCTCTTGCATTCACAGCTTACAGGTTATGTGCAATCTCTTGCAACGGGAGCTGCAGAAGATACACCCATCGGGTTCGCGAATCGCTCTCCCGATACCAAAATACAATAACAGGTGTTCTTTCTATTGAGCCCAGGTGATTGGGTCGTCTAAAGAAACATCAAAGAACCGGAACCTCGAGACACGGTTCACCCGAGCCATACCATGTCCAGCTGACGACACCTACCTCACTCAATCTCGAGGGACGACGACAAACTGGGTGTGCACGCTGTCTTGGAAAATTCGCTTTACCGGAATTTCTCCTTACCGTGAGTACTCGCAGTGGATGTGCAGAAATCCCCCATAAAGCTGTGCGAATCTCGCTTACCACGACTGCAGCCAAACTACACGATTCCTGCCATACAAATACTTTGGTTTCTGTTGAATTTGTGGGTGATGGAGCTCCGTTACCCTAGAATGATCACACGACACTCTAAGGGCTGGTTGCAATCCACATAAGGGCGGCTTTAGGCTCAGCTCTCTGTTTTTATTAAAAAATACACACATGCCCACCCACATGAATAAAGTCAATCCCTCCCACCGAACAATACAATGGGATTGCTATACAGAGGATATTACATTCCAATTGGGAGCATAGCCTTTGCTATTATCTATCAGCTGGTCCTCCCCCATGAACTTCTGAGGTCATGGCAGACTTCCTCCCCTTCCCCCTATGAGCCATCTGGGTCATATTTCCTGTCCTTACTAGCTTCTATTGGTATGTAAAACTTCTCTGCACAAGCACTCCCTAAAAATATCAGTCTGTAACCCTGGATGGGCCCGATACGATCTTTAATTAAAACACCATCCATCCAAGATACAGTTTCAAGTTGGTAATGGGTTGTAAGCAGGGCTTTTTTTTCTCAGAGGAAAGGTGGTGGAACTCCCCCACCCAAACCTGGCACGCCCCCATCAAACCCTAGGACCACCCCTTTAGAGAACAGGAATGCAAGTTAAAATTTGGGAGGGGCTTCGATGACATCATTTCTCCGTACATACCATATAAGGGAGAATTGATGTCATCGGACCCCCGGGCTGCCTCTTGCATATGATCTGCATGAAACCTCATGCATAGATATAAAATGATAATGAACTGACACCAGAAACACATGCATAGATATAAAATGACTAATGTACTGACACCGAGAAAACACATGCATAGATATAAAATAGAATACGTACTGACACCAGAAACACACGCATAGATATAAAATCTGTTACCGTACCTGACACCAGAAACACATGCATAGATAATAAAATGACTAATGTACTGACACCAGAAACACATGCATAGATATAAAAATCAAGTACCGTACTGACACACAGAAACACACGCAATAGATATAAAATCAGTACCGTACTGACACAGATAAACACAATGCATAGATATAAAATCAGTACCGTACTCGACACCAGAAACACACGCATAGATATAAAATCAGTACCGTACTGACAACCGAGGAACACATGCATAGATATAAAATCATGGCAGGCCGTTTGTAAACGTCCAGCATAGATATAAAATCAGTCTAGCATGCATCTGTGTACCCTGTCTGTAGATGTGGCCTGCTCCTACAGGATCCCCTAGGGTTGCCACCTTTTCCTCCAAAAAATACCGTCCATCTGAATTTATCTTTCCTGTCCTCATGCACAGGAGGGGCGCTCTCGATCGGCGCCGCTGAGCGCTGAGCAATTGCGTTCTGAAATAGTTTTAGTGGGCACAGGTGGGTGAGGATAGTTTAGGTGGTGCTCAGTATAGTTTAGGTGAGGGCAACAGGTGGTTGGGATAGTTTTAGGTGGGCACAGGCTGGGAGAGAGAGTAAAAATTTAGAGCAATACATGATACTGCAGTCAGTGACAGGGAGCCGAGCGCAGCCTTACCTACTCCAAGCTGTACGGCCCCTGCGGGGTTTTTTCCACGCTGTCACTGCCGTTGATGTCGCCGCGCCGCCACCGATGTTTACACGCCGGCGGGGGGGGCGGCGGTGAAGACGTGACATAGTGTCCTCGCCCATCCGTACCGGCGCCCCCGATGTTTTACACGCTGGCGGTAGAGGGGGAGGGGGGTTTGATGGAAGCTGTGCATGTCCCGCTCACACCGGTCGGGGTGAGCGCGGCGAGTGACAGGTGCGGCAGTGACGGGCACGCGCAAGCATGATGACATAACAAGCCCGCCGTCCGGGCCAACCGTGTCAACTTTCGCTGCTCTGGCATAGCTTGTCAGCTCTGCAGAGGCAGTCGGTGAGCGGGGACAAGAAGAAAAAGGTGGCGGAACGCAGTACCGCCGCGTTCCCGGCAGAAAGAAAGCCTGGTTTGTAGATATGCATAAGCCTACACGGTGGAGTTCACACCGCTTGCGCATTGCGTTATGAAGCCCACGTGGTACCATCGCTGCTGATATGTGGGATACAGGGCCCACGGTCTACTGGAACAGCAAGCATTCGCATGGAATGCCGTGGTGGTATACACGCCGGTCTATAAGCGCAGATCTGCCATCTCATCCATTACCAAGCCGAGTACTGTAAGTACATACATTGTAATGCGCATGGCCCCAATTGCAGCCTTCAGAGCTTTAATTAAGCCACACGAGAGACATATGAATAACACGAATACATGACACATTTTTAAAGTTCGACCAACAATACAAAATTTCCATGACATATTCCCTCCTGTTTTATCATATTGTTCCTCTGTAGTCCCTTCTTGATCTTCTTCAGCTTGATGGGTGTAGTCTCTTCAAACTTCAAAGAGTTCCTGTAGTTGTCCCCTGAGAATTAAAGCTCCACGGGGTACCTGAAACAACAAGGCCCGACCGCGCACACAGAACTCGACGCAAACATGGCTTGATTGAAGCGATGATCCTCAAGAGCGTTGGATAACCTTCACTACAGGAAGCGTCTCTTGCAAAAACCACAAACAGACTTGGTGGTTAATGAATAATGCTTGTGATCCCACGGTGGTCTGGGGTAGATCCAAGAGCAACAGATTCTCAAAATTGCCCCTGGCAGGGACGGGGCCCACACAAGGCTGGTCTCGACCCAGGAACAGTTTTCCATAATCGCAGACACAAACCATGATGAGGGCTTGAAGCTTGCCTTGAAGGTCTTGGAGGATGTGGTTTCAGAGTGATAAATTAGAGGGAAGCCAGGAGTAATCTGTAGAGAAGTGGATGGTTGGCTGAGGTCATTCCTCCGATCAGGTGGTGGAGTGGGATTCCAGGAGGGGCATGGAGATAGTCTGTGTCTGCCGAGCTTGGTTTACGTACGGTCGATCGAGGCAACAGGAAATCTCAGCGGCATATAAAGGAGATGAAAAAGAAGCCCAGGATATACACTCCCACTTCCTTAAACCCAAGATCCGAGGAAAACAAAAATTTCCCCCAACCCCCCAACCCCTTGAACGGATTCCAATCATTTGCTTAGCTTGCTTTTCCCTTAGCAAACTTTGCCCTTTTCCTGGACCCTTGTCTCGGGGTCTTCTAACCAAGTACAACAACTCCCGATAACCACAGAACCCCCTTTGGCGGCTAAAAAGAATCGGGGCCATTTTCCCCCTGAAGCCTAAAATTCCCTCTGCCGTTGTTTTTGGGGAAATTTCTCTGACAGCCTCTAGGGTTCCGTTAAAATATATCCACGATGACGAAAAATTGTTCAGGGCTCATAATTTTTCATTCCCTCCTGTCCATGAGGGGAACCAAAGCCCATGCCGGTCGCCCCAGAGAACAGCTCCCTGCGAATCCCCTCCACCCTTCCTTCTTTGGGGGCCATCCTCTTCATGGGCCATCATAAAGGATGGGGGACTAGCTTTATGGGGCACACGAACCCTTTTGCGTTTTTGGGGAAAGTTTATAGGGGTGCCGAACCCCACAGAAAAAAAGTATGGGCTGTCGAGAGAAAAAGGAGGGTTCCCCTTCGGCCTCTGGTACTGAGCAAAAGTTGCCAGATGGGGGATTGCTCCCCCATTGCACATCCTCCTCCTTTTAAACACGTGGTTGGTCGGTCAGTGGGTTATCAGAAAGGAAGTCTGGTTAGTCAATTGACAGTTATTCCCCCGCAGGGGGTAATCCCAAAAATTGTTACCCGTGCCCAAAATGATGTTAAGCACACCCGAGGGGCCTAGTGTCCCGTTACCCCAAATGGATGGTTAGGGTTTCGGGGCTGAGTAATATTGGTGCTAAAAGATTTTCCCGAAAAAGTTCATTAAAATTTACGCAATTGTTAGTGGGGGCTGACCAGGGGGGCCCTTGCTTTTTCATGCCCCGGGGGTGTATATAGGGCATGAACGGGCCATTTCGGAATGTGATGATGGTGGGGGTTTGAGATACCCCAAAAGGGTTTTGTTGGGGGTTTGGCTAAAGTAGGTGCATTTTAATAAAAGGTTGGGGTATCTGCCCTCTTTTTCGTTCACCACATGTAAGAAACAAACAAAAAAAAAAGGAAAAAGACACCCCTTTTCC
>CATNWA010002291.1:0-22793 GCA_951230385.1 Staurois parvus
TGCCCTGATCAGCCGAACCAGCAGCAGAAGTTGGTTGCGTCAGGAGGTAAATTGCAGTTCCCTCCCATGCAATCACATGAGGGGGTAGGTGTAGCAATTGTGCACACAGAGATGGACGCGGTCATCCATTTTGCTAAGGATCCTCCATCTTGTATCTCTCCCCCTGCAATCCCCCCTCCCTCTCTGTTGAGTGACACATGGTCTCTGTGTGCTGGGTTCAAAAGTGCACAGGCAATCAGGTCCAGCTTCATGGTTATAAATCCCACCGCTGCCACCAATATGTGACGATCGTGGTGTCAGACCCCAGCCCTTCTCACCAACTCGTGACCGAAGGACTAGCCCTTTGATAACGTGCAGTTGCCACGAAACGCGTTAGGGAGATGCTACTTGACCCACAACCACTACCCACATGGTCCACACCTTGACACGGGCGGCCATCTTTGGAAGTGTATATTGCACCATGTAAGTGCGTTTTTTGTCTACTACTCCATAAATAAAAGTTATCACAATATCGGAAGCCTCTTTTTGGGTTTATTTCTGAGCCCTGAAGGTGATTCCTGGTCCTTGAGCGCACATCGCACCCTGGAGGTCGCTGACACAAGGATTCTACTGCATACCGGATGAGCGTTTATTCCACTGGATACCTGGGAATTCCATAACTGGAGAGGACACGGATGACTCTGGTGACCACAGTAGAGACGACCACCATTCCGGCAGGTCCCCTGATCCAGTGACCAGGAGTAGGTCATTTTACTCCAATGCGCTTTTATTTGCGCTATCTGGTTAGTGCATTCTACAGCCACATTTCCTACCACAGATGTCACAGATTTACGTCACTCCTATGATAGATTGACTTTGACACCTTTATCACCATTTACACCTTCTTAACTATGAGAATGTTATAATATTGGTTGCTTAAGGCTATTATGGTAGCTGAAAGTGCACAGGCAATCAGGCCCAGCGGGACAGCTTCATGGTTATAAATCCCACCGCTGCCACCAATATGTGACATCGTGGTGTCAGACCCCCAGCCCTTCTCACCAACTCGTGACCGAAGGACTAGCCAATCTAAAACCACACTGTCACGTGCGTAACAATACCCTCAGCTCACCCTGCACAAAGATTTCCCAGCTAATGCACAATCTATTTTCCAGCTAATAATAGACCACAATCTATGTACCGCAGCCTGAGAGCGATTTTTACTGGCAAGGTTTAATTGCGTAATTAACCTGACCCAGTAACAATCGCTCTCAGGCTGCGTACATAGATTGTGGTGCATTAGCTGGAAAATCTTTGTGCAGGGTGCAGTTGAGCGTGGTATCGTTACGCACGTGACAGCACAGTTTTAGATTGGCTAGTCCTTCGGTCACGAGTTGGTGAGAAGGGCTGGGAGTCTGACGCTGCGATCGTCACAGTGAGTACTTGGGGCACTGTAGCAGGAAGTGGTCCTTGTCCTCCAGGACCCCCTAGTCACATTGCTGGCACAGTCTACTCTCCCTGGGATTGTAGTTCTGTCTGTGCCATCCTGATTCGATTTCCAGGCTGTGGGAGCTCAGTCTGTACAGGCTCATGGTCTGTCTGTCTGTCTGGGGGTCGGGTAGAATGTCCAAGTATGGGGCCAGTTTGTCTCTCTCTATTTAATGATAAGTAGTTAATTTCTTGGAGTTTGTTGTTTCATTTCCAAATCTATGACATATTTCCCTTTGAAATAATTTATTATGCCTTTTTTGGAATTTGTCAGCCTGCAATGTTTGTGATGGACAAGGTGCTGATGCAGGCCACATTTTTGGACTGGTCCCTGGTTGGTGAGTAGGGCTTAATAATGATATGAGTTGGGACTGTAGTTTTGTAGGTGGTCCCAGTATAATAGTGCCCTCTTCTGCTCTCTTTTATTAGATTTTTTTCATTACAAAAAAAGTGTTAAATACACATAAATCTGGAAACAAAAAACAAAATCCAAAATGATAACAAACTTCTCCCATGTATCCCAATTACCTCATATCATATTTTTTCCCTGCCCCCCCCCCTCATCCCTCCCCCCTCTCTCCCCCTATTTCCCTAAAAACCACACCGCTTTCCTAACCTTATCATCATCGTTATCAGTCTATATCTGTATTCCCTTCCTACTATCCCTTTTTCTCTGTGGGCCATCCTTAAAAGCTCCCCCCAGTACTCATTTACTTATATTCCAAGCTGTTCAAATATCTTTTAGTTGTTTAAAAGGCCAACCACTTACTCCATGTTTTCATAACTTTTTCCATTTTGTCCTCTTCAATATGACACAACTCCTCCATCCTATAAATGTTATCTACTCTATTTCCCCAATCATTCATACTTGGTGGATCAGGGGCAAGCCACAATTGGGAATCAGGTCCTTAGCCGCACTAACTAGATGGTATAGTACCCTGTTCTTACGTAGATTAATCAAAGATTCAAATTTATAAAATAAACACATCAAACGGATCTCTCTGTATAGTAATCCCACTTATTTCCTGAATATATTGTAATACTTCCTTCCAATATTCTTGTATATCTGGACATTCCCACCATATATGAGCCATCGTGCCTTTCCCTCACAACCTCTCCAACATAAAGGTGAAATCTCAACCTGTTGTTTATGTGCTTTACTCGGTGTGATATACCATCTAGCCTTACATTTATAGTTCATTTCCACCGTGCTCATGTTTGTTACCTCGTTGAGACAAAATGCCCCAATTGGCAATATCTCAGTTCATCTAAGACAAAATCAAATCCCTTTTATTCTTTAATATTATTGTAAAGCGCACAACTTCCTTTGTCTACTATATCTCCCAAATGTGCATTTCTATCTTTAAACCATTTTCCCGAAATGTTTCCCCTCCCCGGGGGAAAAAATTTGGTGTCCATCAACGGCAACAGTAATGAATTATATTTCCATCCCATAAACTTGTGTAAACCATCCCAGACTCTCAATACTTCCCGTGTCAATGTGCTACTATTTTCATCCAATGCCCGAAACTCTCGTGGGCTCCATATGATCCTCTCCAACTGTGTTGCACTTAATATGCCTTCCATTTTATCCCACCTTCTTTCTTGTGAATTATGTGTCCAATCCAACACCCGTGATAATAACACCGACAAATAATACTCTCATATCTGGCAAATGTAGTCCTCCATTCTCTTTCTGATAGCATATGGTTTCATACTTAATTCTTGGGTTTCTTGTTAGCCCATATAAACCTCAATATCAATTTTTTATTATCCTAAAAAATGATCCGAGTAAGTTTATAGGGAGCATCTGAAACTTATACAGGATTTTTGGGACTATTACCATCTTAACCAGATCTATCCACCCAATCCATGAAGCCCACCCTCCTGAGAGTCTTCTCAGCTCTTCTTTAATTTCATTTATTAGTGGGATATAATTAACCTGGTATAGGTCCTTTGTGCAGGGGTTAATTGTATTCCTAAATAATTTAAATCTCTTTCCCTCCATGCAAATGGAAATTTTTCTTCTAAGTTCTTCCTTTCTGCCTTCGACGTGTTAATATTCAAAATCTCAGATTTTGTAGGGTTTATTTTTAAATGAGATAACTCTCCATACTGTTTCCACACTGTTAAGTGCCATTAAGTTAGGTAGTGCCACCCTAGGGTTCACTATATAAAACAGCATGCCGTCTGCATATGCAGCTGCCTTATGTTCCACCTCTCCTATCTTAATCCCTTAATTCCTGTAATATCTATATTCTTTATTACCACTGCCAGAAGGGGTTCCAGGGATAATACAAACAATAATGGGGATAGTGGGCATCCCTGTCTAGTTCCATTTTGCATTTCAAAAGTCCCAGACAGGGTCCCGTCAACCTTCACTGCTGCTGAAGGGCCATTATAAAGCCCTTTTATCCAGTTCATCATTTTTTTTTCCCCTATTCCCAACACCTCCAATGTATTTAACATAAATCCCCCAGTCTACCCTATCGAAGGCTTTTTCTGTGTCTATTGACAGATTTATTGTCGACTGTCTACCTCTCTTTGCTTTTTGTAGAAGGAGTAATGTCCTCAAACCGTTATCTCTTCCTTCCCTACCTGGGACAAAACCTACCTGGTCTAAATGTACCCATTCCAGCATCAGTTCCTTCAACCTGGTAGCTAATACTTTCGTGAACAATTTGGCATCAGTATTTAGTAATGATATGGAAGTCACAACAATAGAAGAACACAGTCTGCTGAACATAATACTACACAAACATTAGATGTTGCCATGGTTTAATTGCACATAACATGTAAACATTCACAATGCAGGGAGGAAAAAGTATGTGAAGCCCTAGCTTAATGACTTCTCCCAGAGCTAATTGGAGCCAGGAGTGAGCCAACCTTGACTCCAATCAGTGTGATGATATTGGATGTGTTGCTGACAGCTGTCCTGCCCTTAAAAAACACACACCTGTTTTGGGTTTACTGGTTTCAAGAAGCACTGTCTGATGTGAACCATGCCTCGCAAAAAAAAGCTCTCAGAAGACCTACGATCGAGAATTGTTGACTTGCATGAAGCTGGAAAGGGTTACAAAAGTATCTCCAAAAGCCTTGATGTTCATGTGTCCACGGTAAGACAGACTGTCTACAAATGGAGAAAGTTTAGCACTGTTGCTACTCTCCCTAGGCGGGGTCGTCCTGTAAAAATGACTGCAAGAGCACAGCGCAGAATGCTGCATGAGGTAAAGAAGAATCCCAGAGTGTCAGCTAAAGACCTACAGAAATCTCTGGCACATGCTAACATTTTTGTTGACACATCTACAATAAGGAAAACAGTAAACAAGAATGGAGTACATGGGAGGACACCACGGAGGAAGCCATTGCTGTCCAAAAAGAATATTGCAGCACGTTTGAAGTTTGCAAAAGAGCACCTGGATGTTCCACAGCACTACTGGCAAAATATACTGTGGACAGATGAAACCAAGATTGAGTTGTTTGGAAAGAACACACAACACTATGTGTGGAGAAAAAAAGGCACAGCACACCAACATCAAAACCTCATCCCCACTGTAAAACATGGCGGAGGGAGCATCATGGTTTGGGGCTGCTTTGCTGCCTCAGGGCCTGGACAGATTGTTGTCATTGATGGGAAAATGAATTCCAGAGTTTATCAAGACATTTTGCAGGAAAACGTACGACCATCTGTCCGCCAACTGAAGCTCCGCAGAGGATGGGTGATGCAACAGGACAATGACCCAAAGCATACAAGTAATTCAACAAAACAATGGCTGCAACAGCACAGAATACGCCTTCTGGAGTGGCCCTGTCAGAGTCCTGACCTCAACTCGATTGAAATGCTGTGGCATGACCTTAAGAGAGCGATTCACACCAGACATCCCAAGAATATTGCTACACTGGAACAGTTTTGTGAAGAGGAGTGGTCCAAAATTACTCCAGATCGTTGTGCAGGTCTGATCTGCAACTACAGGAAACGTTTGGTTGAGGTTATTGCTGCCAAAGGAGGGTCAACCAGTTATTAAGTCCAAAGGTTCACATACTTTTTTCCTCCCTGCACTGTGAATGTTTACATGTTATGTGCAATTAAACCATGGCAACATCTAATGTTTGTGTAGTATTATGTTCAGCAGACTGTGTTCTTCTATTGTTGTGACTTAGATGACATTCAGAGCACATTTTATGCCCAATTCATGTAAAACTCCACACGTAATCCCAAGGGGTTCACATACTTTTTCTTGCAACTGTACATTGTGAGCTATCTTTCCCTTCCTTGAGAATGATTGTTATATGTGTGTGCAATGATTCTCCTCTCATTTCTGTTCCTTCTCCCAATGCATTCATATATCTACAAAGTTTAGGGACCAATAAAACTTTACAATTTTATAGTATCCCACCGTATAACCATCGGGGCCCGGGCTCTTTCCCCCCGCTGTGTTCATCACAGCCGCCCTAATTTCATCTTGGGAGATAGCTCGTTCTAGGGATATTAACCAGTTGCTGACCAACCACAGTACATATACAGCGGCAGGGCGGCACCACTGGGCAGAATCACGTATATATACACGTAATTTTGCATTTCGGGTAGGGGGCACGCACGAATTGCACGACTACCCTACCCGTGCCGCTGATCGTGGCCACAGGTGTCAATCACCTGGTCCCGGTCGGTGATTACCCGCCAGAGCCTGGTCATCACCAGCAATCACTGACAGGAAGCACGGCTGCAGCGTTTACACTGCAGCTTTCCTCCCTGTCAGTTTGAGCGCACTGTTCCAGATCACTGAATGCAGCTTTCCGGATCAGTGTGTTACTGTGACGTACACATCCCCCGCCCCCTAGTAAAACACACTCCCCTCACACAGTTAACCCTTTGATTGCCTCCAAATGTTAACCCCTTCCTCCCCAGTGCCATTAGTACAGTGTCAGTGGGTTGTTTTTGCACTGATCACTGTATTGGTGTCACTGGGGATGTCAGTATTAATATACAAAATCGCCGCCACTATTAGTATACAAAAAGTCCAGTATATATACTATAACTTTCACGTAAACCAATTAATTTACACTTATTGGGATTTTATGTAGCAAAGACATGGAGCAGAATACATTTTGGCCTAAATTTATGATGAAATTTAATTCTTTAATTTTTTTTACTGGACATGTTTTATAGCAAAAAGTCCAAAATATTGTTTTTTGCTCAAAATTGTTGGTCTTTTTTTTGTTATATAGCGCAAAAAAAATAAAAGACACACAGGCGATCAAATACCACCAAAAGAAAGATCAATTCTTGGAAAAAAAAAAGGATGCATTTTGGTGCAGCAATGCATGACCGCGCAATTGTCAGTTAAAGTAATGCAGCATCGTAACACAAACCACTTCTGTAACCGCTTCCTGACCACCAGAAATACTGCTACATGACGGCACGGGTGCGCAAAATCATGTGTGTGTATATATATATATATATATATTGTGTGTGATTCCTGCTCCTGTGGTTTTCACGCCCCTCCCAGATAGCGTCAGATTGCCCCTCAGTACACCAGTGATCACATTTAACCCTTTGATTGCTAGGAACACGGTCATGCACAATAAACCTTCATTGCTAGTATAGTGTCTGAACGGATCAATATCTTTGATCAGATCAGCACTCTACTAATGTTCATATTAGCATAGTGTCCCCAAAAATGCAGCATTAACGGGATCAGCCCCGGCACCTAAGTTTAGCCCCTCCCCTTACCCCTCCCCTTCTCCCCCAGCAAGTGCAGTGTCAGTAGGTCACTGTCACTTGATACATTGCACACAAAACCGCAGTGTTGGCAAAATCAGGCCAATCAGGTCCGCGTGATCCCGGGCTGAGTGGAGAAACCTTTGCCATGTATGTGTTCTAGTCATCCAGACTGGTGGAGATCCCGGGGAGCCTAACGACCATCTGATTGGGCTCAGGCCTGAGACTCGGACTTCAGTCTGCCAATGAGGTCAGGTGTGACAGCGGCTGCATGGGTCATCTTTACCCCACTAGGCTCACACCTGTGCAGTTTGTGTTTAATCCATTTCTGCGCTGCGTTTTGTGTGGTGTATTTGGCATATTTGGATATGAGTTTGTTTTTTTGACAAATTTTTGTTGCATTTTGCATCTTTTTTTAACTTGTTGCTAGGCAGATTAAAACACAAAACACATCAAAAACACACTCCATGCTTTTCTGCAGCGTTTCCATTGAAGTCTATAGAAACCAAAAACACAACTTTTGCATTTAAAAAAACTCCCTGAGCCTTTCCGAAACCGCAGCGAGTGAAAACACAGAGATGTGAACTTGTCCCATAGGAGACCATAAATGGACTGGACTGCGTTTCTGCAAAACGCAATGGAAAAACGCACAGCTGTGAACTTAGACCCCGGGCACATTGGCTGCGATTTGGCATGCAATTTGCATTGTCCTATTGTCCGCGATTTCAGTGGTCATATCGGCACGGTTCCAACTTGGTCAGAGCCGCACCGATCTCTAAAGTAGTACATGCGCTAGTGTTTGTGCAACTTGCATAGATATCTGTGTCAATGAAATCAGCGGGTCCCCTGTCTTTGAAATCATGCAACTTCACTGTAATGCAGGCCATAGATGGGTCAAAAATTGGCAGATTTTCGGATCGTTAGTGGGCAAATTGTTCGGCCGTTTTTCGGTATTTTGGCAGATTTTTTTTATCGGTAAAGTTGGAAAAAATCGGCCGATTTTGCTGATCGGCCATTTTCACGGCAATGATGGGCAAATCGGCCGATCTTTTTACCGATAAAAAAATCTGCGCATGAGCAGTGACCTGGAAGAAGAGGAAGAAAAAAGAAGAAAAAAAAGAAGAGGATGAAGAAGAGGAAAAAAAGGAGGATGATGATGAAGAAGAGGAGGAAGAAGAAGAGGATGAAGAAGAAGAGGATGAAGAAGAGAGGATGAAGTAGAAGAGGATGATGAAGAAGAAGAAGATAAAGAAGCAGAAGAAGAGGACGATGAAGAAGAAGAAGATGAAGAAGCAGAAGAAGAGGATGATGAAAAAGAATCAGAAGAAGAGGGAAGAGGCAGAAGAAGAGGATGAAGAAGCAGAGAAAAGAAGAAGAGGAAGAAGAGCAGAAGAAGAGGATGATGGAAGAAGAGAGAGAAGAAGGAGAATGAAGAGGAGAAGAAGAAGAGGATGAAGAGGAAGAAGAGGAATAGAGTCCAGTGAAAAAGAGGTCCCTGAAGAGAGCTCCGCTATTCTTTGGACAGTTCCTTGACATTTATAGCGGTTGCAACAATGTAAGGGGATTTGTTTCCGAGAAAAAAATCTGTATCCTAAATGGATACAAATAATTGTTGCAAACCGCTATAAATGTCAAGGAGAGAAGAAAGAAATAGCGGAGCTCTCTGCAGGGACAGATGGGGGGCTGTAGACGGGATGAAAATCGGCGATTTTTTTTTTTTTTTTTTTTTTTTTTTTTTTTTTTTTACCGTTGCTGGTAGAAGAGGATGAAGAGGAAGAAAGAAGAGATGAAGAATGGTGAAGAAGGAAAAAGGAGGGGAAGGGGGGGAAGGGGAGGAGGGAATGGGAGGGGAAGAAGAGGAAAGAGAAGAAGGGAAGAAGGGAAGAAGGAGGGGATGAAGAAGGGGGAAAGAAGAGAGAAGAAAGGATGAAGAAGAGAAGAGGAGGGAGAAGAAGGGAAGAAGGAAGAAAGAAGAAGAGGAGAGGGGAAGGAGAGGATGAAGAAGAGGGGGAAGAGGGAAGAGATGAAGAGGGGGATGAGGGAGGAGGTGGAGGGGGGGGGGAAGAGGGGAAAGGAAGGGGGGAAAGAGGGGGGGGAAGAAAGAGGAAGAGAAAAAGGGGGTGAAGGATGAAGAGGAGGTGGGAAGAAGGGGGAAGGGGGGAAGGGGAAGAAGGGAGGGGAAAAGAGGGAAGGAAGGAAGAAGGGGGGAAGAGGAAGGGGAAGGAGAGGGGAAGGGAAGGGGAGAAGGAGGAGAGGAAGGGAAGAAGAATGAGAGGGGGGGGAGAGAGGGGGGAAGAAAGAAGGGGGGGAGAAGAAAGATGAAAAGGAGGAGGGAGAAAAGAATGAAGGAGAAGAAAGGGAAGAAGAAGAGGGGAGGGGGTAAGGGAGAAGAAGAAGAGATGAATAGAAGAAGGGGAAGAAGAAGAAGAAGAAAGGGAGAAAAGGAAGGGGAAGAAGAGGAAGTAAAGAGGGAAGGAAGGGGAGGAAGGAGATGAGGAGAAGGAGGAAGGAGAAGAAGAGAAGGGAGGAGGGGGAGGAGAAAAAGAGAGAAGGGGGAGGGGAAGGGAAGGGTGGATGAGGAAAGAGAAGGGGAAGAGGATGGAGGGGGGAGGAGGATGAGAAAAGGAGGAGAAGAAGGAGAGAAGAGGGGGGGAAAAAGAGAAGGGAGAAAGAGAAGAAGAGGAAAAGGAAGGGAGGAGAGGATGAGGGGAAGGGGGGAAAGGGGAAGAAGAGGGGAAAGAGGAGATGAGGAAGGGGGGAAGGGGAAGAGAAAGAAAGAAGGGAGGAGGGGAAGAAAAGGAAGAGGGGGGAAAGAAGGGGAGAGGAAGAGGAAGGGAAAAGAGAGGGGAAAGAAGGGGAAGGAAGAGAGGAGGAGGGGGGAAGAAGAGGAAGGGGAAGGGGAAGGGAGAAGAAAGAGGAAGGGAGGGGAGGGGGGAAAAGGAAGGAGGAAGGGAAAAAGGGGGGAAGAAAGAAGGGAGAGGGAGAGGGGAGGAGAGGGGAGGGAGGGGGAAGAAGGAGAGGAGGAGGGGGGAAAGAAGAGAGGGGGAGAGAAAAGAGGGGAGGAAGAGGGGGGGGGTGAGGAAGGGGAGATGGAGAGGGAAGGAAGAGAAGGGGGGAGTGGGAAAGAGGAAGAGAGGAGGGGAGAAGAGAGGGGGGGGAAAGAAGGGGAGTGAGGAGGGAGGGAGAAGAAGAGAGAGAGAAGAAGGGAAGGAGAAGAGGAAGAGAATGGGGGAAGGGGATGGAGGAAGAAGGAGGTGGGGGAGAGAAAGGGAAGAGAAGAGAAGGGAGGAGGGGAGGAAAGAGGGAAGGGAGGAGAAGGGGGAAAGAGAAGGAGAGGGAGAAGAGAAGGAGAAGAGAGAGGAGAGGAAAGAGAAGAGGGGGGGGAGAAGAGGAGAGGAGGGAGAAGAAGGAGAAAGAGAAGGGAGAAGAAGGAGAAGGGGGAAGAAGAAGGAGAAGAAGAGGAAGAAGAAGGAAAGGAGAGGAGGGGAAGAAGAGAAGGGGGGAGAGGAAAGGGATGGAAGAAGAGAGGAAGATGAAGGAAGAGAGGAAGGAGAAGGAAGAGGAAGAAGAAGAGAGGAAGAAGAGAAAGGATGAAGGAGGAAGAAGAGGGGAAGAGAGGAAGAAGAAGAAGAGGGGGGAAGGGGAAGAAGGGGGGGAGAATGAGAGAGAGGAAGGGGAGAAGAAGGGGGAGGAGAAGGAAGGAAGAAGGAAGGAAGGAGAGGAGAAGAAAAGAAAAGAAGAGGGGGGGGAAAAAGGGGAAGAGGAGGGAAGAGGGAGGAGAGGAGGAAGGGAAGAGAGGGGGGAGGAGGAGGGAGGGAGGGAGAGGGGGAGAAGAAGGGGGGAGGGATGAAGAAGAGGAGAGAAGGGGGAGAAGAAGAGGATGGGGGGGAAGAGAGGGGAGAAAGAGGAAGAGGGGGGGAAGATGAAGGGGAGAGGGTGGGGAAGAAGGGGATGAGAGAGAATTTAGAGGGGGAGGGGGGAAGAAGGAAAAGGGAGAGAAAGAAAAAGAAAGGAAAAGGGAGGAGGAAGGGGAGAAAGAAGAAGAGAAGATAGGAAGGGGAGGAAGGAGGGAGAAAGGGAAGGAGAGAGAGAGAAGGGGGAGAGGGGGGAGAATGAGGGGAAGAGAAGGGAGAAGGAAATGAAAGAGGGAGGGAAGGGGGAGAAGAGGATGAGAGAGGAAAGAAGGTGGGAGGAGAGAAGAAGAGAAGAGAAGGGAAGAAGAGAGAAAGAGGAGAAGGGAGGAAGAAGAAGAGGAGAAAATGAATGGGGGGAGAAGGAAGAAGGAGGAAGGAGAAGAGGGAGGAAGAGGAGGGGAGAAGAAGAAGAGAGGAGGATGAAGAGGGAGAAGGAAGGAAGGAGAGGGGGGGGAAGAGAAAGGGGGAGAAGAAGAAGGAGAGGGAGGAAGAAGAGAGAGGAAGAAAAAAAAGAGAGAAAGAGGAAGAAAAGAGGGGGAAGAGGGGGAAGAGGATGAGAGGAAGAGGGAAAGAAGAGGGATGAGAAAGAGAAGGAGGAAAGGGGGAGGGGGAGAAAGAGAAAGAAAAAAGGGGAGGAGAAAGAGGGGGGAGAAGAAGAAGGAGGAGGAGAAGAAGAAGAAGAAGAAGGAGAGAGAGAGGAGAGAGAGAGAGAGAAGAAGAGAGAAGAAGAGGAGAGGAAGAAGAGAGGAGAGGGGGAGAAGAAGAAGGGAAGGAGAAAAGAAAGGAGAAGAAAAGAAGAAGAAAGGAGGAGAAGAAGAGAGGAAGGAGAAGAAGAGAGAGGGGAGGAGAGAAAAAGAGAAGAAGAAAAGAAGAGGGAGGGGAAAAAGAAGAAAGAGGGGAGAAGAGAAGAGGAAGATGAGGGGGGGGGAAGAAGAAGAGAGAAAGAATGAGGGAAAGAAGAAGAAGAGAGAGGAAGAGAAGGGGAGGGAAGAGAGGAGGAAGGGAGGAGGATGAAAGGAGAAGAAGAAAGAAGAAGGAAGAAGAGGAAGGGAGGGAGAAGAAGAAGAAGAGAGAGGGAGGAAAAGGGAAGAAGGAAAGAAGAGGGGAGAGGAGAAGAAGAGGGGGAAGAAGGGGAAGAGAAGGGGAAGAAGAGGAGAAGATGAAGAGGAGAGGGAAGGGAAGAAAAAGAAGAAGAAGAGGAAAAGGGAGAAGAAGAAGAAGAGAGAGAGAGGAGGGGGAAGAGAAGAAGAAGAAGGGGGAAGGGGAAGGAAAAGAAGAAAGAGAGAGGAGAGAGAAGGAAGGGAGAGAGAAGAGGAGAGGAGGAAGGAAAGAGAGGAGAAGAAGAGAGGAGGAAGGGGAGAAAAGGAGGAGGAAGGAGAAGGAGAAGAAGGGAAGAGAAGAGAGAGGGAGAAGAAGAAGAGGAGAAGAGGAAGAGGAAGAGAAAAGAAGAGGAGGAATGAGAAGAAGAAGAAGAAGAGAAGAAGAGGAGATGAGAGGGAAGAAGAAGAAGAGGAGGAAGAAGAAAAAGAAGAGAAGAGAGAGAGAGAGGAGGGGGAAAGGAAGAAGAGAAGAAAAGAAGGAGAGAGGAGAAGGGAGGAGAAGAGGAGAAGAAGAGGGGAGAAGAGAAGAAGAGAGAGAGAAGAGGAGGGAGGGGGGGAAAGGAAAAGAAGGAGAGGGAAGAGGAAGGAGAAGAAGAAGAAGGAAGAAAGAGGAGAGAGAAGGGAAGAGAGAAAAGAAGGAGGAGAAAGAGGGGAAAGAGAGAGAAGAGGGGAGAAGGAGAGGGGGAGAAGGGAAGAAGAAGGAGAGGGAGGAAAGAAGAGAAGAAAGGGAGGAAAGAAGAGGGAGAAGAGGAGAAGAGAAGAAAGGAGAAGAGGGAGAAGGGAGAAGAAAAGGAGAGAAAAGAGGAGAGAAGGAGAAGAGGAGAGAAGAGGGGGAAGAAAAGGAGAAGAAGAAGAGGAAGGAAAAAAGAAGAAGAGGAGGAGAGAAGAGGATGAAGGAAGAAGGAGGTGAAGAAGGAAAGGAGGGGAAGAGAAAGAGAAAGGGGAAGGAGAGGAAGGAGAGGAAGAAGAAGAAGAGGAGAAGAGAATGAGAAGGAGAGAAGAAGGAAGAGAAGAAGAGGAAAAGGGGAAGAAGAGAGGGGAAGAGAGGGGAAGAGGGAGGAGAGAAGAAGAGAATGAAAGAGGGAGGAAGGAGAAGAGGGAAGAGAGGAGAGAGGAGAAGAAGAAGAAGAGGAAGAGAGAGAGAGAAAAGGAGAGAGGAGGAAGAAAAGGGGGGGGAAAAGAAGAAGAAAAGAAGATGAAAAAGAGGAAGGAAGAAGAGGGAGAAAAGGGGAGGAAGGGAGAGGAAGAGGAGGAGGGGGGAAGAAGGGGGAGAAGAGGAAGGGGAAGGGAAGAGGGAAGGAAGGGAAAGAGAGAGGAGGGGAGGGAAGAAGAGGAGGGAAGAAGAAGAAGGAAAAGAAGGAAGAGGGGAGAGAGGGGGAAGAGGAGGGGGGGAGAAGGGAAAAGAGAAGAAGAAGAGAGGAGAGAGAGGAGAAGGAGAGAAGAAGAAGGAATGAAGAAGAGAGAGGAGGGAAGAGGGGAGAAGGAAAGGAGAGAAGAGAAGGAAGAAGAGAGGAAAGAGGAAGGGAAGAAGGAAAGGAAGAGGGAAGGAGAGGAAGGAAGAGGAGAGGGGAATGGAAGGGAAGAAGGGAGGGAAGGAGGAGAAGGAGAGGGAAGGGAAAGAGGGGAGGAAGGGAAGGAAGAAGAAGAGAGGGAAGGAGAGGGGAGAGAGGAAAAGAGAGAAGGGGAGAAGAAAAGGAAAAGAGAGGGGGAGGAAGGGGGAAGGGAAAAAAGGAAGAAGATGGAAAGAAGAGAGGGGAAGAGGGAGGAAGGGGAGGGGATGGAAGAGGGGGAGAATGAGAGAGAGAGGAAGGGGGGAAATGAAGAAGGGGGGAAGAGGAAAGGAGAGGAGGGGGAAGAAGAGGGGGAAGGGAGAGAAAAGAAGGGAAGGGGGGGAGTGAGGGAGAGGGGAGAAGGAAAGGGAAGGGAGAGAAGAAAGAGGGGGAGGAAAAAAGAAGGAGAGAAGGGAGAGAAGGGGAGAAGGGAAAGAAGAAAGGAAGAGAAGGAAGAAGAGAGGAGGAAGAAGAAGGGAAGAAGAAGAGGGAGGGGAAGAAGAAAGAAGAGGGAAGAAAGAAGGAGAGGAGGGGAAGGGAGAGAAGAAGAAGGGAAGAAAGGAAGAGGAAGAAGAAAGGGAGGAGAAGAAGAAGAAGAAGAGAGGGGAGAAGAAGAAGAGAGAAGGAGAAGGAAGGAGAGAAGAGGAGGGGAGAGGATGAAGAAGAAGAGGGGGAAGGAAGAAGGAAGGAGGGAGGAAGAGGGAGAGGAAGAAAGAAGAAGGGGAGGAGGAGAAGGAGAAGAGAGAGAAGGAGGAAGAAAGAGAGGAGAAAGGAAAAAGAAGAAGAGAGGGAGAAGGGAAGAAAGGAGAGAAAGAGGAGAAGAAGAAGAGGAGAAGGAAGGAAGAGAAGAGGAGAGGAAAGAGGGAGGAAAAGAAGAAAGAGGAGAAAGAGAAGGAAAAGGAGAGGAGAAGAAGAAGAAGAGAAGAGAAGAGAGGAGAAGGAAGAAAGAGGAGAGGAGAGAAAAGAAGGAGGAGAGAAGAGGAAGAAAAGAAGGAGGAAGGGAGAAAGAAGAAGAAGAAGGGAGAAGAAGAAGAAAAAAGAAGAGGAGAGAGAAGAGGAAGGAAGAAGGAAGAAGGAAGAGAAGAAAGAAGGGGAAGAGAGAAGAGAAGAGAAGAGGAGGAGAGAAGAAGAAGAAGAGAGAAGAGGAGGGGAAAGAGGAGAAGAAGGAGGAGGAGGAGGGGAGAAGGAGGGAGGGGAGAGAAGGGAGAGGAGGAGAGAGGAGAAGGGAGGAGGAGGAGGAGAGAAGAAGAGGAGAGAGAAGAAGGAAGAGAAGAGAGGGGAAGAGAAGAAGGAGAAGAGAGAGGGAGAGAGAGGGGGGAGGGGGAGAAGAGAAGGAAGAGGAGAGAGAAGAGGAGAGGAGGAAGAGGAAGGAAGAAGAGGGGAGAAGGAGAGGAGAGGGGGGAGAAGAAGAAGAAGAGAGAGAAGAGGGAAGAGAGAGGAGAGGAAGAAGGAAGAAGAAGAGAGAAGAAGAAAGAAGAAGAAGAGAGAGAGAGGAGGAGAGAAGAAAGAAGAAGAGAAGAGGAAGAAGAGGGGAAGAAGAAAGAGAAGAGAAGAAGGGAAGAAGGAAGAGAGAAGAAGAGAGAGAAGAAAGAAGAAGAAGAAGGAGAGGGGAGAAGAGAAGAGAAGAAGAAAAGAAGGAGAGAGAAGAAAGAGAAGAAGAAGAAGAGAGAAGAGAAGAAGAAGAGAGAAAGAAGAAGAGAGAAGAGGAAGGAGAAGGAAGAAGAGGAAGAAGAGAAGAAGAAGAGGAGAAGAGAAGGAAGAGGAGAGAGAAGGAGAGAAGAGAAGAAGAGAAGAGAGAGGGGAGAAGAAGAAGAAGAAGGAGGGGAGAGGAGGAGGAAGGAAGAGGAAGAGAAAGAGAGAGAGAAAGAGAGAGGAAGAGGGGGAAGAGAGAGGAGAAAGAGAAGAAGAAGAGGAAAAGGAGAGAAGAGAAGAAAGAAGAGGAGAAGAAGGAAGAGGAGAGAAGAGAGGAAGAAGAGGGAGAGAAGGAGAGAAGAGGAGAAGAAGAGAGAGAGGAGAGAGAGGAGAGAAGAAGAGGAGGAGAAGAGAGGAGGAGAGAGGAGGAAGAGGAAGAAGAGAGAGAGAGAAGAAAGAAGAGAAGAAGAAGAAGAAGAAGAAGGAAGAGAGTGAGAAGAAGAAGGGAGAGGAGAAGAAGAAGAAGAGGATGAGAAGAAGAGAGGAGGAAGGAGGGAAGAGGGAGAAGAAGAAGAAGAAGAGAGAAAGAGAAGATGAAGGAAGGAGAAAGAAGAAGAAGAGGAGAAGAAGAAGAAGAAGAAGAAGAAGAAGGAGGAGAGAGGAGGAAGAAGAAGAAGGAGGAGAGAGAAGGATGGAGAAGAAGGAGAGAGGAAGAGAAGGAGAGAAGAGGAGAAGAAGAAGAAGAAGAGAGAGATGAAGAAGGAGAGGAGAAGAAGAAGAGGAAGAGAAAGAGAGAGGAAGGAGGAGGAGAAGAGGAGAGGAGAAGGAGAAGAGGGGGGGGGAGGGGGGAAGAGGAAAAAGAAGAGGAAGAGGAGGGAAGAAGAAGGAGAAGAAGAAGAGGAAGGAAGAGGAGAAGAGAGGGGGAAAGGAAGAAGAGGGGGGAGAGAGAAGAAGAAGAGGAAGAAGAAGAAGAGAAGGAGGAGGAGAAGAGAGGAAGAAGAAGAAGGAAGAGGAGAAGAAAAGAGGAGAGAAGAAGAAAGAGAAGAAGAAGAAGAGGATGAAGAAGGGAAAAGGAAGAAGAGGGGGAAGAAGGAGAGAGAAGGAGAAGAAGAGGGAGAAGGAAGAGGATGAAGAAGGAGGAAGGAAGAAAGAAGAAGAAGAAGAAGAGGGAAGAGAGAAGAAGAAAAAGAGGAAGAAGAAGAGAAGGAAGAGAGAAGGAGAAAGAAGAAGAGGAGAGGAGAAGAAGAGGAAGAAGAAGAAGAGAAAGGAAGAAGAGGAAGAAGAAGAGGAGAGAAGAAGAAGAAGAGAAGAAGAAGAAGAGAAGAGAAGAAGAAGAGAGAAGAGAGAAGAGGAAGGAAGAAGAGGAAGAGAGAAGAGGAGAAGAAGAAGAAGAAGAAGAAGAGGGAAGAGGAAGAAGAAGAAGAAGAAGAAGAGAAGAGAAGAGGGAGAAGAAGAAGAAGAAGAGAGGAGAAGAGGAAGAGGAGGAGAGGATGAGAGAGGAGGAAGAAGAAGAAGAGGAGAGGGGAGGGAAGAAGGAGGGAGAGAAAGAGAGAGAGGAAGGAAGAGGAGGATGAGGGGAGAGAAGAAGAGGGGGAAGAGAAGGAGGAAGGGGGAAGGGAGAAGAAGGGAAGAAGAAGAAAGGAGAGAAGAAGAGAAGAAGAGAAGAAGAGAAAGAGAAGAAGAAGGGAGGAAGAGAGAGGAGAAGAGGAAAGAGAGGAAGAAGGAGGAGAAAGAAGAGGAGAAGAGAGAGAGAGAAGAGAGAGAGGGGAGGGGAAGAAGAGGAGAAGAAGAGGAGGAGAGAAGAAGAGGAAGAAGAGAGAGAAGAAGAGGAAGGAGAAGAAGAGGAGGAGAAGAAGAAGAGAGAGGAGAGAGAGGGGAAGAGAAAGAAGAAGAGGGAAGAAGAAGAGGAGAAGGAAGAGAGAAGAGGAAGAAGAAGAGGAGAGGAAGAAGAAGAGGAGAAGAGAGAGAGAAAGAGGATGAAGAAGAAGAAGAAAGGAAGAAGAGGAAGAAGAAGAAGAGGAGAAGAGAGAAGGAGAGAAGAAGAAGAGAAGGAAGAAGAAGAGGAGGGGAGAAGGGGGGAAGAAGGAAGAAGAAGAAGAAGAAGGAAAGAGAGAGGAGAGAAAAGAGAAGAAGAGAGGAAGAGGGAAGAGGAAGAGAGGAGAAGAAGAAGATGAGAAGGGGGGAAGAAGAGGAGGAGAGAGAAGGGAAAAAAAGGAGAGGAAATGAGAGAAGAGATTTCTTTGGAAGGGGAAGAGAAGGAAGGAAGGAAAAGAGGGGAGATTTGGAGAAAAAAGAAGGAAGAGAAATGGAGAAGAAGAAAGATAGAGGGAGGAAGAGAAAAAGGGGAGAAAAGAAGGGAAGGAGAAAAGAAGAAGGGGGGAGGAGATGAGGGGGAGAAGAGGGGACTGGAAGAAGGAGAGAGAGAGGAAGAGAGAGAGAGAGGAGATCCTCTTTCTTCTTCATAGAGAAGAAGGAAAGAGGATTAGAGGGAAGAGGAGAAGGAAGAAGGAGAAAGGCTTAAAAGAGAAGGAAAAAGAGAAAAAAAAAGAGGAGAGAGGAAAATGGAGAGGATAAGAGAAGAAGAAAAGAAAGAAGAAGAAAGGAAGGAAGAAGAAGAGGGAAGAAGAGGAGGGAAGAAGAGGGAGAGGGGAAGAAGAGGAAGAAAGGAAGAAGAGAAGAAGGAGGAAGGGAGAAGAGGAAGAAGAAGGGAGAGAGAAGAAGAGGAAGAAGAAGAAGAAGAGGAAGAAGAAGAGGAAGAAGAAGAAGAAGAGGAAGAGAAGAAGAAGAAGAAGGAAGGAAGAAGAAGAAAGAGAAGAAGAAGAAGGAAGAAGAAGAGGAGGAGGAAGAAGAAGAGAAGGAAGAAAAGAAGAAGAAGAAGGAAGAAAGGGGAGAGAGGAGGAAGAAGAAGAAAGAAGAGGAGAAGAAGAAGAGAAGAAGAGGAGAAGAAGGGGAAGAGGAAGAGGAGGAAGGGGAGGGGGGAAGAGAGAAGAGAAGAAGAGAGGAGAGAAAGAGAGAGAGGAGAGGAAGAGGAGAAGGAGAAGAAGAAGAGAGAAGGGGGAGGAAGGAAAAAGAGGGAAGGAGGAGGGAAGAGGAGAAGAAGAAAGGAAGAAGAGAGGGAGAGAGGGAGGAGAAGAAGAAGGAAGGAAGGAAGGGAAAGAGGAAGAGAGAAGAAGAAGAGAGAGAGGAAGAGGAGGAGAAGAAGAAGAGGAGAGGAAGAAGAAGGAGGAGAAGAAGAAGGAGAAGAAGAGGATGAAGAAGAGGGAAAAGAAGGAAGAGAGAGGGGAGAAAGAAGAAGGAAGAAGGAGAAGAAGAAGGAAGAAAGAAGAGGAAGAAAGAAGAGAAGAAGAAGAGGAAGAGAAGAGGAGGAGAAGAGGAGAAGAAGAAGGGAAGAAGAGAGAGGGAAGAAGAAGAGGAGAGAAGGAGAGAAGAGAAGAGAGGGAGAAGAGAGAGAGGAGAGAAGAAGGGATAGGAAGAAGAAGAAGAGAGGAGGAGAAGGAGGAAGGGAGGAGGAGAGGAGGAGGAGGGGAGAGAGGGAGGAAGAGGGAGAAGAAGAGGAAGAGAAGGAGAGGAGGAGGAAGAGAAGGGGAGGGGGGAGGAAGAAAGGGAGGGGGAGGGGAGGGGGGGGGAGGAAGAGGAGAGGGGAGAGAGGAGAAGGGAAGAAGGAGGAGGAGGGGAAGAGGAAGGAAGAAGGAAGGGAGGAGGGGAAGAGGAAGGAAGAAGAAGAGGAGAAGAGGAAAAGGAGAAGAAAGGAAGGAGAAGAAGATGAAGGGAAGAGGGAGAAGAGAAGGAAGAGAAGAGAAAGAGGAGGAGGAGGGAAGAAGGAAAGAAGAGAAAGGAGGAGAGAAAAGAGGGGGGAAGAGAAAAGAGAGAGAAGGAGAAGAAGAAGAGGAAGAAGGAGAAGGAGAGAGAGAGGAGAGAAGAAGAAGGAGAAGAAGAAGAGGGAGGAAGAAGAAGGAAGAGAGAAGAAGGAGAGAAGAAGAGGGAGGAAGAAGAAGGAGGAGAAGAAGAAGAAGAAGGAAGGGGGAGAAGAAGAAAGGAGAAGAAGAAGAAGAAGAAGAAAAAGAGAGAAGAAGAAGAAGAAGGGGAAAAAGAAGAGGAGAGAGGAAGAAGGGAGGAGGAGAGAAGAAGAAGAAGAGGAGAAGAAGAAGAGAGAGAGAGAGAAGAGAGGAGAAAAGAAGAGAAGATGAGGAGGGGGAAAGAAGAAAGAAGAAGAAGAAGGGGGGAAAGGAAAGAAAAGGAGAAGAAGAGGAGAAGAAGAAGAGAGGGGAAGAGAGAGGAAAGAAGGAGGAGAGGAGAGAAGAGAGGGAAGAGAAGGGGGGAAGAAAGAGGAGAGGAGGAGAAGAAGAGGAAGAAAGAAGAGGAAGAAGAGAAGAAGAAGAAGAAAAGAAGAGGAGAGGAGAAGAGAGGGGAGGAAGAAAGAGGAAGAGGAGGAAAGAGAAGGAAGGAAAGGAGGAAGAAGAAGGAGAGGAAGAGAAGAAGAAAGAAGAAGAAGAGAGAGAAGAAGGAGAAGAAGAGAGAGGAGGAGAAGAAGGAGGAGAGGATGAGAGAAGGGGGAAGAAGGAAGGGAGGGAAAAAGAAGAGGAGAAGAAGGAAGAGAGAAGAAGAAGAAAGGAGAGAAGAGAGAAGAAGAAAAGGATGAGAAGAAGAAGAGAAGAAGAGGAAGAAGAAGAGAGAAGAAGGAAAAAGAGGGGGAGGAGAGAAGAAGAAGAAAGAAGAAGGAGAGAGAAAAGAGGGAAAAGAGAAGAAGAGAGAAGAGAAGAGAAGAGAGGGAAGAATGGAGAAGAAGAAGAGAGAGAAGAGAGGAAGAAGGAAGAGAAAAGGAGAGAAGAGAAGAGGAGAAGGAGGAAAGGAGGATGAGAAGGAAGAGAAAGAAGGGAAAGAAGAGAAGGGAAGAAGAGGAGAAGAGAAGAGGAAGAAGAGAGAAGAAGAAGAAGAAGGAAGAAGAGGGAGAAGAAGAAGGAGGAGGAAGAAGAAGAGAGAAGAGAGGAGAGAAGAAGAAGAGAAGAGAGAGAGAAGAAGGAGAAAAGAAGGAGGAAGAGGGAGAGAAGGAGAGAGAAGGAGGAGAGAGAGGAGGAGAGAGAAGAGAGAAGAGGAGAGAGGAGGAAGAAGAAGAAAGAAGAAGAGGAGGAAGAAGAGGAGGAAGAAGAAGAAGAATGAGGAAGGAGGAGATGAGAGGGAGAGAAGAGAGAGGAAGGAGAGAGAGAGAAGAAGAAGAGAAAGGGAGAGAAGGGGAGAGAGAAGAAAGAAGAGAAGGAGGAAAAAAGGAGAAGAAGAAGAAGAAGAAGAAGGAAGGAAGAGGGGAAGAAGAAGAGAAGAGAGAAGGGAAGAAGAAGGAAGAAGAAGAAGAAGAAGGAAGAGAAGAGAGAAGAAGAAGGAAGAGGAGAGAGGAAGAAAGAGAGGAGAAGGGAAGAGGAAAGAGGAAGAAGAAGAAGAGAAGAAGAAGGAGAGAAGAGGAGGGGAAGAAGAAGAGAAAGAAGAAGGGGAGGAAGGAGAAAGAAGAAGGAAAGAAGAAGAGAGAAAGGAGAGAGAGAGGAGAAGAGAGAAGGAAGAGAGGAGAAGAGGAAGAAGAAGAAGAAGAAGGAAGAGAGGAAAGGAGAAGAGAAGAGAGGGAGAAAAAAAGAGGAAGAGGAAGAAGAGGAAGAAGGGAGGGAAGAAGAAGAAGAGAAGAAGAGAGAGAGGGAGAGAGGAGAAAGAAGAAGAGAGAAGAGAGGAGATGAAAGAAGAAATGAAGAAAGAAGGGAAGAAGGAGAGAGAAGAGGAGAAGAAGAAGGGAGAGAGGAGAGGAGGGAAGGAAAGGGGGGAAGAAGAGAGAGGGAGAAGGAGAAGAAGAAGAAGGGGAAGAGAGGAGGAGAAGGGGAAGGAGGGAGAAGAGAAAGAAGAATGGGAGGGGAAAGGAGAAGAAGAAGGGAGAAAAGAGAGGAGGAAGGGAGGAAAGAGAGAAGGAGGAGAGAAGGAAGAAGAAAGAAGGAGGAAGGGAAAGAAGGAGGGAAGAAGAAGAGAAGAAGAAGGAGAGAGAGAAGAGAGAGGAAAGAGAGAGGAGAGGAAGGAAGAAAGGAGAAGAAAAAGAAGGAAGGAAGAGAGAAAAGGGGGGGGGAAGAGAAGAGAGGGGGAAAGAGGAGAAGGAAGGAGGAGAAGAAGGAAGGAGAGAGAGGAGAAGGGATGAAGGAAGGAAGAAGAAGAAGAAGAGAAAGAGAAAAAGGGAGAAAGAGAAAGAGGAAGAAGAAGAGGAGAGGAGGAGGAAGAGAAGAAGAAGGAAAGAGAGGAAAAGAAAAGGAGGAGAAGGAAGGGGGAGGAGAAGAGAGAGAGGGGGAGAAGAAGGAAGAGAGGAAGAAGAAGAAGGATGAGAGAAGAAGGGAGGAAGAAGAGGAAGAGAGAGGAGAAAAAAAGAGGAGAAGAAGAGGAGAGAAGAAGAGAAGGGAAGGAAGAAGAGAGAAGAAGAAGAGGGAAGGAAGAAGAAGAAGAGAAGGGAAGAGAAGAGGAGAGATGAGAAGAGGGGGAGAAGAGGAGAAAAAGGAGGGGAGAGAAAGAGGATGAAGAGAGGAAGAAGAAAGGAGAGAAGGAGAGGGAAAGGAAAGAAGGAGAAGAGGAGGTGAAGAAGGGGGAGGGAAAAAGAAGGGGGAAGAAGAGAAGAAGGGAGGGAGAAGGGAGAAGAGAAGAAGAAGAAGAGGGGAGGAAGAAGAGAGAGAAGGAAGAGGAGGAGAAGAAAAAGAAGAGGAAGAAGGGGGAAAAGAGGAAGAGAAGGAAAGGAAGAGAAGAAAGAAGAAGAAGAAGAAGAAGGAGGAAGAAGAAGAGAAGAAGAGAAGGAAGAGAAGAGGAAGGAAGAGGAAGAAGGAGAGAGAGAAGAGGAGAAGGAAGAGAAAAAGGGAGAAGAAGAAGAAAGAAGAAAGGGGAGAGAAGAAGAGGAGAAGAAAAAAAGGGAGAGATGAAGAGAGAAGAGAAGGGATGAAGAAAGAAGGAGGAGAAGGAAGAGGGAAGAGAGAAGAAGAAGGAAGGAAAAGGAAGGTTGAAGAGAATGGAGGAGGAAGAGAAGGAAGAAGAAAAGAGAAGAGAGAGGAAAGGGAGGGAGAGTAGATGGAGAGAGGAAGATTGAAGAGGGATTCACCATCAAACCGGCAGACAAAATGCTAGCTCCTTACAACCTCGAGATCGCTACCCCATAATTGCCCCTTGTCACCCAATACTCTCCTAACAGGGCAACGACTTGAACCCAGCACTGCCACAGCCCTGGTCATAGGACCCCATGAGAGCCCCTGTACCCTTTTTTCATAGGCTTATTGATTGGGCAAGCACACAGGGCCCCATGATCCCCTATTGCCCGGGGGCCCCAATGATTGTCAGTCCCCCCTGCCTCCCAATCAAAGTTCCGATTTCTTGGCCAATCTTTTAATCTCTCTAATCTTCTCTCTTCTGA
>CATNWA010002292.1:0-23339 GCA_951230385.1 Staurois parvus
GGGTTTTTGTTCCCTGAGTAACAATTCTTTTCCCCTCAGTAACAATTCTGGGCCCTGAAAACGATTCTGTGCCCCCAGTAACTTTTCTGTGTCCCTATAACGATTCTGTCCCTCAAAAACAATTGTTCCCGAATAACAATTCTGTGTCCCCTGATAACAATTCTGTTCTTCCCTGATAACAATTCTGTGTCCCTGAGTAACAATCTTTGTCCCCTGAGTAACAATTCGTGTCCCTGAGTAACAATTCTATGTCCCTGAGTTAACGATCTGTGTCCCTCATAACAATCTGTGTCCCCTGAGTAACAATTCTGTGTCACCTGAGTAACGATTCTGTGTCCCTGATAACAAATCTGTTCCCTCGAGTATCGATTCTGTTCCCCAGTAATTCAATTCCTGTGTCCCTGAGTAACATTCTGTGTCCTGTCCCTGGAGTAACAATTCTGGTGTCCCGATAAACAATTCTTTGTCCCTGATTAAACAATTCCTGTGGTCCCTGAGTAGCCATTCTATGGCCCTGTGATAACGGCATTCTGTGGTCCCTCAGTAACAATTCTCTGTTTCCCCCTGAGTAAACAAATCTGTGATCCCTGAGTAACGATTCTGTGTCCCTGAGTAACAATTCTGTGTCCCTGAGTAACAATTCTGTGTCTGTCCCTGAGTAACAATTCTGTGTCCCTCAGTAACAATTCTGTGTCCTTTGAGTAACAATTTCTGTGTCCCTGAGTAACAATTCAGTGTCCCTAGTAACGAATCTGTGTCCCTCAGTAACATTCTGTGTCCCTGAGTAACAATCTGTGTCTGTCCCTGAGTAACGATTCTGTGTCCCGAGTAAACAATTCTGTGTCCCTGAGTAACAATTTCTGTGTTCCTGAGTAACGATTTCTGTGTCCCTAATTAACGATTCTGTGTCCCCTAAGTAACGATTCTCGTGGCCCTAAAGTCTCCTGTGGCCCTAACTCTGTCCAAAATACACAGAGGTCTGTCTCTCTTGAATGACCGGAGGCTAATGGAGAATTGTAAGATGGCCGCAATTTATAGCTCCACCATTACACAGTGCTGGCTGGCTGGCTGCTGATTGGCTAATGCGATCACAAAAAAAATGTTCATAAATGAATGCATTATGGGTCAGCGCGCCTTGTCTGCGCGCCTTCCCAGAGATCCCCGCTCCGTCGGCCCACTTGTCGCATGTCGCCGCCATTTTTGGGAAAATTCGATTCGTGCATCCGAAGTTTGCTAATTTTCGGATTCGGCGCGAATCGAAATTTTTCCTGATCTTCGAAACGAATTCCACTTCGCCATGTTTCGATTCGCTCATCTCTAGTTATGTTAAATAAATGGGCTGCTATGGCTGTTTGACACCATAGAAGGAGAGTTGTGTGGTTATTTCGGGTGGGGGAAGGTTGTCTTTATTAGGTGGCTAGTAAGCGATTAGTTAAGTTAATTATCTATTAACCAGTTCCCGACCACCCTATAGCAAAACTACTGCTACAGGTGGCAGGGCTGCGCAATTATCACGTATATATAACATGACTTTGTATTTCCGGGTAGGGGGTGTGCGCGCCATTGATGGCTACAGCTGTCGATCACAGGGTCCCGGCTGGATATTCCCCACCCACCAGCACCCGGCGATCGCCAAATAGCACTGATGGGGGAGAGGTCTGTATGTAAACAATACAGATCTCTCCCCTGTCAGCTCCAGCACGCTGCTTTGTATTGCTCTGCATAGAAGAGCAATACAAAGCAGTATGCTTACAAGGTAAAACACAGCACATAGCACACAGTAAAAACACACACAGCACACAGTTAACCCTTTGATCGCCCCATATGTTAACCCCTTCCTGCCCAGTACCATTAGCACAGTGCTTTTTTATTAGCAGTGGTCACTGTATTAGTGTCATTACTAGTATTAAAAAAAAAAATCCCAGTATATATACCGCCATTTGTAGATGCTATAACTTTCACGTAAAACAATTAATTTACACATATTGGGATTTTTTTTATCAAATACATGTAGCAGAATACATTTTGGCCTAAATTTATGATGAAATTAGATTTTTAAATTTTTTTTACTTGACATGTTTTATAGCAAAAAGTCAAAAATGTTGTTTCTTTTTTTTTCAAAATTGTCGGTCTTTTTTTGTTTATAGCGCAAAAAAATAAAAAACGCACAGATGATCAAATACTACCAAAAGAAAGCTCTATTTGTGGGAAAAAAATTGTAGCAATTTCATTTGGGTACAGTGTTGCAAGACTGCACAATTGTCAGTTAAAATAATACAGTGCCTATTGCAAAAAATGGCATGGTCAGGAAGGGGGGTAAATCCTCTGGCGGGCAAGTGGGTAACCACGCTATGAAACTGCCAGTTGTGCTGATGAGCACACAGAAGTGAAGGGAGATCTCCCCAATGGGACCCTGATAGAGGTTCTAACCCCTTCTGTACTCTATAAAGTAGGGGGTTGGAGTTCCACTTTAAGACATGTGAGCCATGGCTTTTTTGGTGCTTGACCTGCCATGTATATATATTTACAATAATTTGCCAGTGAGGTATGAATCACATCTCATTATTAAACAAACCTATATACCACATCTAACATTGACCTATACAGGTCCTTGAATATGGAATCTAGTCAATGCATCTGAATTGAAGTGATGGCTTTAGAGCCTTTGCTGCTTAGACATTGCTCTTTTACAACAGTTGACAGCTGGGCATTGCTTCATCAGCCTCTAATAAGGATACTAAGGAGTTAGGTTGAAGCATCTTATGTTACATTCTCATGTTCACAATACAAATAAAAATCCACGTGACAAAAGTCAGTTCAATATTATTTTTTCCCCTCTGAATGCACGTCTTAATCCAATTAATAACGGGAAGCAATAAGGGCTATTTCCTACACCACCTACTGTGATCATTACCCAGACTTTATATTTATTACAGATGTTGTTTATGAGAACACATCACATGACATCATCTCTGCCAATATAAATGTTTTCAAAAGCCACTAAGTAGATAGCTGCAAGACAAAGAATCCTGAATTGCTGTTTCCTTTTAGATTAACTGTATAAGTACGGGTTTCGAAACAGTTTTGAAAAAAAAATTTCTCTATATGAAAATAATTGTTTTTTTTTGTTTGTATCAGGCCTTGCTCTGTTTATAATCAGTCAATGAAAATGTATATGTTACCTTTTAATTGGTGTGTTGTGTAATTATCTATTCATGGAAGAGCAGCTATTATTCAGATTACTACAGCCAGGGGCAACTTCTTGACCCCCTTTGCTCCAAGAAATATGCCTTGTAATTTATCATCAATAGCCTTTTTCTGTATTCCTTTACTGTTATGCACTGCTGATCTGTGAACCATTGTGTGCTGTATTACAGATACATATAATGCAGCAAAAATAATTCCAATTAGAGTTTAGAATTAAATCCACACAGTTCTAAAGCTTAATTTTGGCTGGAATTTTAGCTACTCTTAGAGTTATTTTTTCCCTTGCAGTGGTAGTTCCAAGAGAATGATCTATTAAATCAATCAATTTCGAGCTGAACTAAACCTTCCTATGCTTTATAGCCGTGAAGCAAAAAGAAATTAGAAACTTGACACTTCAGCACTCAGAAAACTTAGGGACGCTTGCCATTACAACCACATATACCAAGGCCACTAGACAATCTAGACTGGAAGGGTCAAACCATGCAGCCTTTTTCAGATCGGGAAATCCAGTACTGCATAAACAACAAGAAACAAAGAGAGCAGAAATGCCTGATGCATTATCTCCAGCACTTTATTAACTGGTGAAAGAAAACCTATTATACTCACAAACCAAATATGAGTAATGGCATGACAAATTATGAAGTGCAGAGTCTGCTCTCCAACTACACCAAATGTGCAGATGACAACATCAGCTGACACGTTTCGGGGGACTGGACCCCAGCAATGGCTGGTGCACCCTCAACCCTAACCTCTTAAAAGCAGAATCTCAAAAGGTCATACCTACCAATCACACAAGAGGAAATGGTGGGAGGGAGGGATTAGAGGGTGACATCACCCACAGTGGTCTCTAGTACTACAATCGCAAATCTAAAAGTGACATCACGTACACACATAATTTAAAAACATATAAAACCCAAAACTTTGGTAAAATGTTCATGCAAAGCTACATCATATATTAGCGGTGAGGATACACCAGCCACTGCTCTGAGGATGGGGGCCAGTCCCCAAAACGTGTTACCTGGAGTTGTCATCCACACATTTGGTGTAGTGTTTCATACCTTGTCATGCCTTCACTTATATTTAGTTTGTGAGTATAATATGTTCTATTTCACCCATTAATACAGTGCTGGAGATATTGCACTAAGTGTTTATGCCCTCTTTATTTCTTGATGTTTATAGTCAAGGGAGTGCCATCTTAGCATTTGTTTGATCTACAGTTGCCATGAGAGAGGGGAGCTGTATCGAGTACTGGGCAGGAGTGTCCTGAGAATAGGTTAGTATACCGATGCTTCTTACACAGGTTAGTTACGTGTTTGGAGGGGAATGAGCATTTTCAAGAGTGGGTTTTGCCCAGAATTTTACTTTAATATCTATCATACGTGTGGGAAGTGTGATACATTTCGTCAGTCTTGAAATACTCTAGACATCACTGCTGTCTGTTAGTATGTCAGATAGTATGTCCCTTACTAGGTGATGTGATTCTTCTCACCAACTTCTACATTGCTACTGTCCTGTAATGACATAAATGTTAGTAAGAGAAACTATGCCACCCGGCACACATTCTATTTGACCACACCCAGAAGTGTAGGGTAGCTTTGTCAGGTTTGCAAGAGAGCGAAGATTTAGCGCAATCCCCGATGGAAATGTAAGCTATTAAGCTGCTTCTTCTACAGGGTGCTGCCATTTTTCCCACGGATCACCTTAAACGTAGATGTAAACCTAGGGTGCAGTAAAGACACTTTACTGCACCCTAAACTCAGTCCTTAGCCTGGCACTTAAAAGTAACATTTGACACTTAACCTTTACCTTAAAAGGGGATCTAACACTCAACCCCTCAAATCCATACTGTCACCTTAACCTTTGAAGTTTACATCTAACCTTTAATATTAAAGCGGTTGGAAAGACTAAAGTTTCCTTACCTGCATGCATTCTTGGGACTGCTCTGTACAAACCATTTCACAGAGCAGGTAAGTATAAAATGTTTGTTACTAAAAAAAAATGAATTTTTACTATCACTCTAAAGTTACCAGTTAGTCTGTGATCTGCACTAACTCCCTAGTTTCAAAACTATGTATTTTTGAGGTTGGTGAAATGTCACAGCCGTGCTATTGATTTCATGTGCTGAAAATAACTGTTATTAAGATAAAAATAAGATAAATTGGTGAAGATTGGTACATGAATTGCATTATCAACTAGTGGAGGGAGATCAAGTAGCAGGCTGTAGGTCTCAGTAGAGGCTCAAACTAGAAATTTCATGTGGTGCATTACAGTGCTGGGGACAAAGAGATAAGCATAATTTCCACCCTTTTATCAACACCTCCAGCTCCTTTGACCTGCACATGATGCTGCTTTAAATTAAGAGCTATCCCAACAAGTGAAAATTAAAATACATGGCACTTTTGATATTTATATGGTTTGATGTATCAGGCTAGAACGATGTACAAGTTTGCACAACATATGGAGGTTACTGCTTAAATGACTGTCAAATATAAGAGAAACCCATTTGCTTTTTATTATTTTATTTTGTGGAGGTCATATGCAGGGCTGGGAATACCTATATTGTTTGTACTGGGGCGCTTTATAACTTTTATTTGCCACTGGCTGATACATGATCCAATTGCTTTGACCACCATAAAGTGACTTGACCTAATAGTAATGCAAACAATGAGATTATTGTAAGAGGTAGATAATAAACTCATTGGCCTTTATCTCATATTTAGCACATTACTTCTATATGCTTTAATTGCATGTTTTAGTGTTATTTGCACCTCTAGGAATTTGTATTTGCTATTGCAAAATCTGCTGCAAATTGGTATGCTTGAGTCAAGTCCATCCTATGAGATATTATGTCATCATGTGCTGCGTCGTCAAGCGAAATGAAGTCTGAATATTTTTAGTGTTTGGAGTGTAACGGTTCTCCATGCAGTGGCTGTGCTGCACAGCCAGAGATAAGAGGCTTATTTCATGCTTCTGAATTGATTCAGCATGTCTCGTATAAGGGCAGGCGGCCTTCTTCTTCTGGAAGTGAAAGGTGATTGATGAAGAGTGGAAATATGAAGAGATAGAAGTGTTCTTGTGTCACCTTGGTGAAGATCTGTAGAACAGGTGGTGAACTCCCAGGGGCTCTAATGTCACCACCCATTTGTACCTTCCACTCTGCCAGTATAAACAAGCTATAATTTATAAAAGCTGTCCTCATAATCCAAGGGTGTTCATCAAAATGGCACAAGATTTCTCCCTGAGAATTGTGTTTTAGAGAGGACAGAGAAACAAGCCATCTTCTTCCATAAGCAGAGAATGAAGTTTCTTCTAATGAGGATTAAATGTCCTCCTGCTGCCCTTTCATGCTTCTCATTCATCTCTTGTGCTTCTGCCTGGATATGAGCTGTCCTTGCTAGATTTGCAACGTGCTCACCTAAGGGCAAGTAATCATATGGCACTTTTCTCTTTCCTTGTCTTGACAAAATGTATGTTCTGCTTGTGAGGAATATGTAAAGACTTCACACAACAATGTGTTTATATCAGAAGAAAATGCTTAACATTCACATTGGCTGTGAGTTGGATTGGTAGCATAGGTAGGTGACTTTTTAGCCACCACCAATTGTTTGTAATACAATTATATATATTCTGTAGCACCAGCAATTTACTCAAGACTTTACATATTGTGCATTCACACCAGTCTATGATCCCTACCTCCCATCCATACATACACATACTAGGGCCAATTTAGACAGGAGCCAACTAACCTTCATGTATTTGGAGTGTGGGAGGAAACCAGAGTTTACAGAGGAAACTCACACAAATACAGGAAGAGCATATAAGGCAGGAGTGCAAACTATCAAGCTACTGTGCTTTCTGAATGGTTGCCTCCATTATTACTGCTGTGGGGCTGTATCAATGTAATGCAAGTGACCAGTTAACAGACCTGTCACTGCCTTTGTCACCGCCCTCACATTCATACACAGATATAAATCCACTAAATACAGCAAAGTATATTTCTATGTATGCCAGTACATGAAAACTTAGTGACATACACATTTATATGAACACTTAATGCATGCTATGCATTAAGGTCAAAAATATTCAAGGTGCAGCTTTCCCCCCCAACCCCTGTCTTATACTTACCTGAGCCCCATCTGGATCCAGCGATGTGCATGAGAGCTGCGGCTCTTCCAGGTCTCTCTCTCATTAGCTCACACAGCAGCGGAAGCCATTGGTTTCTGCTACTGTCAATCAGTTTTAATTCATCATAGTTTTTGTCAGTGGCATGTTTTCAGTGACAACAACTAAATGAAAATCAATTTAAATTTTCTTTAATTGCTGAAAACAATGGCGAAAATCAATTCAATTTTTGTCAACGAACAAAAATTAAATAAAAATGAGTGCCAATTCACATATATGCAAATTGGATGCATTTTGAACCGTATACAATTTGCATGACATGTGAAATAAAATTGGTATCTATTGTGCCTGTTAACATATACAGTGGGGATCGAAAGTTTGGGCACCCCAGCTAAAAATTTGTATTAATGTGCATAAAGAAGCCAAGGAAAGATGGAAAAATCTCCAAAAAGGCATCAAATTACAGATTAGACATTCTTATAATATGTCAACAAAAGTTAGATTTTATTTCCATCATTTACACTTTCAAAATAACAGAAAACAAAAAAATGGCATCTCTGCAAAAGTTTGGGCACCCTGCAGAGTTAATATCTTGTACTGCCCCCTTTGGCAAGTATCACAGCTTGTAAACGCTTTTTATAGCCAGCCAAGAGTCTTTCAATTCTTGTTTGAGGTATCTTTGCCCATTCTTCCTTACAAAAGTCTTCCAGTTCTTTGAGATTTCTGGGCTGTCTGTCACACACTGCTCTTTTAAGGTCTATCCATAGATTTTCAATTATGTTGAGGTCAGGAGATTGTGAAGGCCATGGCAAAACCTTCAGTTTACGCCTTTGATGTAATCCCCCGTGGATTTCGAGGTGTGTTTAGGATCATTATCCATTTGTAGAAGCCATCCTCTCTTTAACTTCAGCTTTTTCACAGATGGCATCAAGTTACCATCCAAAATTTGCTGAAATTTTATTGAATCCATTTTTCCTTCTACTCTTGAGATGTTCCCTGTACCACTGGCTGCAACACAACCCCAAAGCATGATTGATCCAACCCCATGCTTAACAGTTGGACAGAGGTACTTTTCATTAAATTCTGTGCCCCTTCTTCTCCAAATGTACCTTTGCTCATTCCGGCCAAAAAGTTCAATTTTAACCTCATCGGTCCACAGAACTTGTTTCCAAAATGCATCATGTTCATGTTCATTTGCAAAGTTCAAACAATGATTTTTGTGGTGAGGACGTATAAGAGGTTTTCTTCTGATGACTCTTCCATGAAGACCATATTTGTACAAGTATCTCTTTATAGTGGAATAGTGTACCACAACTCCAGTGTCTGCCAGATCTTTCTGGAGGGATCGTGCAGTCAAACGTGGGTTTTGAATTGTTTTTCTCACAATCCTGCGAGCCGTTCTGTCTGATATTTTTCTTGGTCTTCCAGATCTTGCTTTAACTTCCACTGTTCCTGATGACTGCCATTTGTTAATTACATTCCGAACAGAGGATATTGACATCTGAAAACGCTTTGCTATCTTCTTATAGCCTTCTCCAGCTTTGTGAGCGTCAACTATTTTCAGTTTCTGTTTTCTAGACAACTGCTTAGAAGAACCCATGGTGCTGATTGTTGGGGCAAGGTCAGATGAGTCTGGGCATTTAAAACCTTTGAGATTGACATCACCTGGTCTTCCCAGACGATGATTGAGAACAATCCATGACACTGGCAGGTCTCAGCTTTGCAAAGGGGGCAGTGCATGCTATAAATTCTGCAGGGTGCCCAAACTTTTGCAGACGCCATTTTTTTTGTTTTCTGTTATTTTGAAAGTGTAAATGATGGAAATAAAATCTAACTTTTTTTGACATATTATAAGAATGTCTAATCTGTAATTTGATGCCTTTTGGAGATTTTTCCATCTTTCCTTGGCTTCTTTATGCACATTAATACAAATGTTTAGCTGGGGTGCCCAAACTTTCGATCCCCACTGTATGTGATGCACCTGCAGTGTGTGATTTTCTAAGTAGTGCAGTCTGTAGTACAGTAGTACAGGTGTGAATTACAGGCTTATTGACTTCTATGGGAACCTTCTGAATTGCACATCATCAGTTTTGAAAATCCGGTTCTAAACTGCATTTTAATCCTGTCCTGAACCTGATCTAATCCTGTCCTGAACTTGATCTAGCCCTGTCCTGAACCTGATGTAGTCCTGTCCTGAACTTGATCTAACCCTGTCCTGAACCTGACCTAATCCTGTCATGAACCTGATCTAATCCTGTCCTGAAGTTGATCTAACCCTGTCCTGAACCTGATCTAATCCTGTCCTGAAGTTGATCTAACCCTGTCCTGAATCTGCTCTAATCCTGTTGTGAACCTGATCTAATCCTGTCCTGAGCCTGATCTAATCCTGTCCTGAACCTGATCTAATCCTGTCTTGAATTTGTTTTAACCTTGTCCTAAACCTGATCTAATCCTGTCCTGAACTTGATCTAATGCTGTCCTGAATTTGTCCTGAATTTGATCTAATCCTGTCCTGAATTTGATCTAATCCTGTCCTACACCTGATCTAATCCTGTCATGAACCTGATATAATCATGTCCTGAACCTGATCTAATCTTGTCCTGAACTTGATCTAACCCTGTCATGAACCTGATCTAATTTTGTTGTGAACCTGATCTAATCCTGTCCTGAGCTACATGTAAACCTGATCCTGAACCTGATCTAAACCTGTGCTGAACCTGAACAACTACTTTACCCACCTGTTTATGAAACTTGGTTTTTTTCAGACACCTTTATATAGTATATCACAATGGCTAAATCTGTGACTGTAGTTCATGTTCAAAAACCTTAGTACCATAAATAATAAAGTTATTAGATTTTGTACTCCAGTACATAATGAGTTTGAAAATTCTAGAGAACTGCTTAAATAATGCACTACATTTTAACTAAACCCATTAGATTTTTGCAGATCAAAATGTACTGGAGATTTTATCCAACTAAAATGTAGGACATAGAGTCTTAAACAAGGTTGCAGAAAGAATGAACCGTACTCTATGATACAAACCGTATCCAATCCGCATATATGTGAGCCGGCTCACATATATGCGGATTGGATACGGTTTGTATCATGCGGTCATAAATGCCTTCCTCCAGTATGTGGTTGACATATCTACATCAAACAGCATGGTTCTTCCATTCTCACATAGAGTACGGTTCATTCTTTCTGCAACCTTGTTTTGTTCTGGGTTATATGGTACAGTAGTTTGAAATATAATGCCATACTTTCTGAGAATTGCCTGTTTACTATCACCTGTATATTCAGTTCCAATGTCTGTGCCCAATACACTTTACATATTTTGACAAAATTGTTGCTTACTTGAGCCAAATACTGTTCAAGTTTCTCTGGTACTTCACGTTTGTTGTGTAACAGATATAGTGCAGTATACGTGGAGTAATCTATAAAAGACAGAAAATACCTCTTCTTTCCTGGAGTCAATTGTTCCATTGGACCGCAAAGATCTGAATGAATTAAATTTTTTTTTCGTTGTTTTATTTTTAGCTCTGCTGTTACTCTACTTTGGAAAGGCTTTTCTTTCATTTTTTATTTTTATACAGCTGATACATTTCATTGTTTGATCACATGGACTATTTTTTACTCTACTTGCATAGTCATTCTCAGTTTATTTCTTTATTATGTAAGGACTTCTGTTTCCAAGTGGTCTTTGCCATGCAGTGTGAATGCAGTTTGAATGTTTTTTCCTCCTTGGCAGTATTAACCACCTCATTGCAGTTCAGCTGATACAGTTCATTTGTAAGTTTAGCCTTTGCAAGTAAGATCACCTCTTTTGTGATGGCACAACTGTCATCTTGGAAGGTCACTACATTACCTTGTTTTGTGAGCTTCTTTACTAATAAAAGATTAGTTTCAAGAGCAGGGACATACAGAATATTTTTCACAGGTATCTTTCTGCTGAAATAGGACAGTAAAGAAATCCTTCTTTTCCTTTTGATTCCATTATTTGCCCATTTGCTGTGGAGATTTTTTCTGTTATACTCTGGTCAAGGTGGATAAAGAAATTTCTGTCATTTGTCATATGACTAGTAGCTCCTGAATCAACACACCATGCCTGAAAAGGTGAGGCGCAACTTGACAAGTGGATTGAAAAATATATTTATTATCTGAAGGAAACTCTGTTTTCTTCCTTTTGACCTTTTGTAGTTTAATTGGTTTTTGCACTCTAGCTTTCCAGATTCTGCAATCTTCTTTTAAATAGCCTTGTTTCTTGCACACAAAACATTCACATGTTTCTTGTTGCATGTTACTGTTTTTGTTCCTATTTTTTTGTCTTTAAAGAAGACACTGTGACAGACGCTCCATCACCATTAATGCTTTCAATTTACGCTTATATATTCATCCACAAGCTTGCTCTTATCATTTTCCAATGTCAGTTCATCATCTGGACATGAATTAAGTCCTGTGACAAGCATTTCACAACTTTCTAGTAAACCACTAAAAAATAGTGCTGCAACATGAAAATCTATTATTTTTTTCTCCTAGGTGCTCAACCATTTCCAAGGTGTGCCTTCTGTAATCCTGCATATCCTGGCGTTTCATCAACTTAGTTTGGTATAGCTTTCTAATCAAATACAGTTTATTGCTATGATTAGCTCATGCACCTTTTGTAATCCTTCCCACATTTCTTTAACAGTTACACACTTACATATATGTATGATTTGATCACCTTCTATGCTAAGAGAGAATGTGATCTGAGCTTTCTGATTTTCCTCTATCCACTCAAAGAAGGTTGTTCTGGCGTGGCTTAATTTATACATTTCCAAGTACCTTCTTATATTATCAGCATTTTCATCTTGAATTTCCAGGACTGGAAGTCCTGGCTTGTCAGGTTTGCAAATGAAAGCTTTGCTGCAGCTTTGTTACTGGACATTTTCTTTTTTTTATTCTTTTGCAGTCTTCTTTCTGCTGCTGTATCTTGAACTTCTTTTGCTGTAGTCGGCTAAGACTGGGCTATGTCTGTGTGTCTGGAAGTCTCTGTCCGGCACTGAGCCCATACCCTGTTAAAGATTCTGTATATAGCCCTACAGAACAGACATTGCGCAGTCCACATGTGTTTATCTGCTGCTTCACTGCTAATAGCAAACAAGAACTTCATTTAGGAAGAAGACATAGAGTATAGTAATAGATAAAGCTAAAACTTATAAACACTGCCAACTACTGGTTGATGTAATTTTTTCACAAAAATACATGAACAATGTATTCCAACACATACGGACATAAATACATGTGTCGGGGATTACTCACACACAAAAATGTTGATTGAGCTACATGTTACATATGTGAAAGCAATGATTCTAGGCCATTACTCATAGTTAACTCTGAACTGGTTACCTGTATAGCCTCACCTATGGAAAATTTAGGTTACCAAAGTTTGTTGCTGTTTCACAGGTACACACAATTTCAAATTCTAAAAAAAATACTCTAGCACTCAAATCAGGGTGCTTCAGACAGTATGTAATGGTTCCTCGGGTACAGCCTTCCACGGATTGGGGAAATTCCAGAGAACTGTAACAACACATACAAAAGGGCGCAGACACGAGGAGCGCCCCAATCAAGGTGCTTCAGACAGTATGTAATGCTTCCTCGGGTGCAGCCCTCCATAGATCGGGGAAATTCCAGAGAACTGTAACAACACATACAAGAGCGTGCAGACACGAAGATTTAACATGTTGTGCTTGATGAACTGTTGCTCTGATATTGCTTGACATAAAAAGGGGAACTTCTACCATTTTTATTCTCCAGGGTGTTCTGTTTCAGAAAGTATATAATGTGTTGGGGGTTTTAAAGTGATACTTCCTTGCATTAAGATAAAAAAACTATTTCTTTTTCTCTGTCCTCCTCCTTCTGTGTGAAGGGGAAGAGAGGGGAGAAAAGATCTAACACTGTGTATGGTTGCATCTTTTCTCCCCTCTCTTCCTCTTCACACAGGGATTTAAACAGTAAATTAAATGCAATGAGGAGGAAGTGGGGGCGGGGCTACGTCCCGCTGTGTGTCTCTATGGAGTGCTACCCCATAGACACACAGCTTGTGAGCGAGCAGACACCGTGTGCCACCTAAGCAAATTGCTTGTTATGGGAACACAAGAAGAAGAGGAGGAGCCAAGATCGCAGAGGACCCCAGATGAGGAAGATCGGGCCGTTTTGAGCTATGCCATTGCACAGAGCAGGTGAGTATAGCATGTTTGTTATTTTGATTAAAAAATAGACGTTAGTAATACTTCACATAATCTTCAGGTCAAAAATGATATTTAAACGTGTGAAAAAAATTAAAAAATTGCTCTGCCAAGGAAAGGTCAAGCTGATCCAAATTAACTATTTCCCTTGCTAATATATGGGGCTGCTGTCAGCACTGCATAAACTGTATATAGCATCAGCTACATAGAGTAATAGCTCCCTGTTCCAGCATTGGTTTGGGAACTTTTCCTCCCATTTATGAACCAAAATCAGGTTGGGCTGAGTACTGCTCAGTCAGTCACCAGCAGTTTTGTATTTTATGAATGAAACAAGGATTCCTCTGAATGGCTGAAGTAGGGATTGTGCCGCCCCTCTCCACCTCGAACAATCAGAGGAAGCCTTGTGTTCAGTGATAAAAATGCAAGGCTTGCTCTTGGAGCAAAACTTTGCTGTATGCTGGATGTAGCTGGGGCTTTTATAACCCTTTTTAGTCATTTGTATGTAAGGTTTAAATCCATGGACATAACAGGCCTATTGATTTAATTTATTGGCGTACAAATAGAGGGCCTTTCCTCATACTCATGATACAGCACACCTGAATTAGGTTGTGGCTCTAATTAGGAAGCCCAGCTATAGAGGGTCTGGTTGTGCTTTTGCATAGGGCTCCATTCACACTTGTGCAACTAAAAAATTGTGCGATTTTCATTGCGACTTTATAGAGCAACTTGATGCGACTTTGATGCGACTTTTATATGACTTTGGATGAGTGCATCTTTGGTGCAATTTTGGCTTTGACCAAGGATGATTGTTTGTGTTGTACAAAGTCACACACAAGCCACGTGTATATAATTCGTTTGCGACTTTCATGCTCTTTTGGAGGGTTTACATTGAAGTCTATGGCCCGCAAGTTGCATGAAAGTCAGACCAAATTAGTGCAGGAACTACTTTGAAGTTGCAGCAACTTGAAGTAGCATAGATATGAATGATACTCATTGGGAAACATGGGGTACCATTTCTATTTGTACAATATGGATGGCATCATAAAGTTGCATGACAAATCGCACAAGTGTGAATGGGCTCTTAGAGAAAGGGCTCTTTCATACAGATAGCGGGTGGGCATTAAACACAGGTGGCTGGGATGCGGTTTTACTGACCACTAGCCACCCACCCAAATTCTATCACTATGGCCTGACAGGGCTATATACATGTCACAGCCACAATGCATTTTTAACTTGGGCTGCAGAGTTTGATAGGTGGCACCACCTGTCAAACTTGCCCATAGAGATCAATGAGACCACACTTCAACTGAGAGCCAAGTGCAGGGGCGAACTGACCATTTGGAAACTCGGGCACTGCCCGAGGGCCCGGGGTCAGTAGGGGGCCCCATGAGATGCCCCTGGTACCTTTTTCATAGGCTTTTTTGAGTTTGGGCAGGGACACAGGGGCCCCATGAGTTGTCAGTCCGCCCCTGGCCAAGTGCTTGGCTTGCAGTTGTGGCATTGCCCCACAATGTAAAATTACCATTTGGCAATTAAAAAAATATTTTTATATTTATTTATTCACACACAAACCTGTAGTTTTCTGACATCAGCCTGCAGCTTTCCTAGATAAGGTTAGATTGAATAAATGAGTTAAAGCATTATTAAAAGCATTTTTATAATTAAAATAATATACATGTTATACTCACTCTGCACAGACCGGGCCCTGAACCTGCTCTTCTGGGGTCACCTGCCAATGCTCTTGGCTCCTCTTCTTCTATGTCTGTCCCCATAGCAAGCACTTCCTATGGGAGCAGACGTGCGGGCTTGTTCCCAAGCCAGGCTCTATGGGTTCATAGACACACACACAGCACAGCTTGACCCCACCCACTGCTCTCTCCTCCAATTTGATTTGACTGACCAGTGGCTCCTGCTGCTGCCTCTGAGCCCTGTGAGGAGAGATAGGGCAGTGATGCTTGGGCACAGTGCTGGATCGAAAGAGGAGCAAGGTAAGTATTTGAGGGTGGGGGGGTTCGGCTGGGGTGAACTGATACTGGATGTTTTTTTGCCTTAATGCAAAGAAAAACTTAAAAGAGAAGTATGGCCAAAGCTTTTTTGGCCATGCTTTTCTTCTGGGTCACAGGAGTGAACTTATTTATGAACTCTCTGTGACCCAGATTGAGCTTTACTTTGCTGTCGGCTCACATCACAGAACCAGTCCAGGCTCTGCAGGGATCCTGACAATAATGTTAGGATCTGCCTATATGCCTGATCCAGCAGCTGGCTCAGCCTCTCAGGATACCACTGAAAGCCTACAGCAGCTGCTTCCTCCCCCTCCACAGCCCTGAGCTCCAGTGAGTGTTGGAGGGGCAAAGTAGAGAGCTGGTAACTGACAGTCACCGCTGTCTGCTTATAAAAGACTAAGAACTGTGTGATCATTTAGTTCTTGATTTTAGAGCCAGTAGGCGACAGCTTCAGCATCAGACTGAATATAGATGTTTATTTTTTTTTTATATCCCACACTTTTCCTTTAAGCTTTTAGAACCACAAAAGCATTGTGAGGGGGAAAAAAATTATAGTTTCTATTCATCAATAAAGAAATGCTTCCCCACCCTCTTCCCCATCCCTTCACCAACAACCAAAAAAAAAATTAAAAAAGGAATAAATAGATTGAACTGCAAGTAAGACTTTCAATGGTCAAACAATGATTATACATGAAAATGTAAACACAATCAACAAAGACCTATTTGTATCCAAAATTGCATACCTGGAAATGAGTCGTGAAAAAAATGCCATAGGTTCACCAAAAGAAACAAACTAGTGCGGTACATAACATATGAGGGGAGCAACTGGTTCAAAGTTTGGCACAAAAAGTTCCCCTGAAAATGCACACACTGTTAATGCAGTTGCGACTTTCTGGCGCATGCACATTCCAAGAATAAATCCTTTTTTCCCAAAGGGTCTTCCAGGACAGATACAAAAGAGATGATTGACTCTGCCCTCGACAGGAAACACAATTCCAAAAACAGTTACAAGGACCCCCCTACCCCTCATCCTCAGTTGTCATTGTTTTTCTGACCCCCCAGGAAGGCACATCATTCCTGTTTTTTGTTTTTCTGTCCTATATTGGTAATTGTGGTTACCTGCTTCTTTGAGGTTGGCTTATCTGCCAGTGAATAAGGTTTCGGTGTGGCTTTGAGTGGTGGAGATGCCATTTTCGTGGGGCCTAGCTACTTAGTTTGGTAGGTATAGGGAATAGAGGTGCTCACTTACGGTGCACAGCATTCAGCATCTTCTTTGCCCACTGTGTGAGTCCCTGGGCCTCCTCTGCAGATGGGGCACATAAAAATGTTAGCTGATCAGTTGCATATGCATTTCCATTTCCTTTCACTCCACAAGGCCCCATATTTTAGTCGGCAGTAGCAATATGGTGGCTGCCGCGACTTCCTACAGCAGGTGATGACATACTTCTCACCATAGAGACACGCCAGGGCTGCATTTTAAAGGAGAGGAGCCACTTTCTGTGGGCAGTAGCCAAATTTGGAGGCAGCCTGGATTCTTTCTCTCTCTTCCTGAGCTAATTTGATCCCATCCTTGTCCTAACAGAAGGCACGGCATGGATTGGTGAAACACTGGACAACCCACCATGCAGGAAGGGGATGTGGAGGATACCAAGGGAAGTACCCCTAAGGTGAAGTCTCATGCTTGTTCAAATGGGTCTAATCCCCCTGCAACTGATGTAAGAGGTGGCACCCAGTTTATGAAGGGAGAACATGCCATGTGAAAATGTTTTTCATTAGGTTATTTCCCCTATATGTGTCTTTAGGTTATTACAGAGCAACCTCGCAAAGCCTAAGAAAAAAATGTGGGAACTGCAGCTCTTAGCTCTCAGACTCGTACACTAAGAAATTATGTGAAACGTTTATTGTATCAGTAGTGGGGGTAGAGTCAGTCACCTTAATGAAGAAATGTATGTATTCTTTGCGAGAAGAAATTATCTTTACATTTTGCACATTTAGAACAGCTTTGTCAGATTTACAGTAGGTCCTTCCACTTCTCAGTCAGTTTTTTCTCCCTAGTGACCACAGTCCCTTGATGTTACCAGCATTGAACACTGAAAAAATGTTGTTCTGTTGGTTGTTCTCTTGGTTTTCCCCTCAAACTGAGGTTGTGCAAAGTTAGCTCAATTGTAATTTTTTTAATATTAGGTAAAAGACCTGTTTTGGCAAGGATTTCTTTAGAGAAAGGTTCATATACAGTTCTTTAGGTTGGGATTTTCATTTCATCATTGAGGAGATATTTATGGGGAGTGGGAGGCTGTCCCAAATTGGTGTGATATCTGCACGGCCTTATCATCCATAGATGTCAATGAATGAAAGTTCAATTTAGCTGTATGTCCTAGTTTTAGAGATATATTTGCATAATTAGAGAGAGACGTGGCTAATACGAGAACATGTCACAGACAAATGTGACATACATCTACATTGCACAGCTCAGCCTGAAAAAAATGATGCACATTAGGGAGGAAGTACACAAGAAAACATTCAAAATGAAATTAAGCAAAAAATGCTGGTCTCCCTAAGTTGCCTGAATATGTGTTTCAGATCTATAAAAATAGAACAGTGCTGCACAAAAAGGCCACGGTAATGCTGTTGGCAGAGGGCACCTCATATCTAATATCAACCATTAGCTAAAATCTGTGCACCGGGATGTTGAACTAACATATACATGGGGCATTTACCTGGATGTCAAACTAACACATCTCTGTATACATGGAGCTGTTAAAAAAATGCATTGCTTTGGTGAACAAAAATCAGCTGGAACACCGTCAGTCAATCAATATCAATGTACTGCTCCTGCTCGCATGTATCTGACAAACAGCCTTTCTCAGAATGTTGTGGTTGAAACCAGAAACATTTAACATGTTTTCTTTATGTTGATTTGTTTTATTTAAACTTTTACATTTGTGTTCAATGTGCTGAAAAAAAGTCATACCTGCTTGTTAACTCAATTTTAAACAGTAGGGCACCATGGCATATGTACATACCATAGTTTTGCATATCTTGCACAGTTCCAAACCAGGTTCTTAACCACTTCCAGTCCGGACACTTTTAACCCCTTCCTGTCCAGGCCAATTTTCAGCTTTCAGCGCTATCACACTTTGAATGACAATTGCGCGGTCATGCAACACTGTACCCATATGAATTTTTTACCATTTTTTTGAGACAGATAAAACTTTAGTTTGGTGATATTTATTCACCGCTGGGATTTTTATTTTTTTTGCTATGTAAATGACAATGTCCAAAAATTTTGAAAAAAGGTGTTTTTCTTATAACATTTTGCCAATAAATAATATTTCATCATAAATCTTGGCCAAAATGTATTCCGTTATCTTTTTAGTAAAACAAAAAATAAGCCAAATTAGTTTATAACCAAAAATTATAATTTTTAAACATTTTTTTTACATTTTTATTTTTTTTTTATATTATTATTTATTTTATTATTTATTTATTTTTTTACATACTGTCACCCTAGCAGTACAGTGTCACCATGGTGACACTGTACTACTTTTGGGGGGTGATGAAAAATTTTTTTTTTTTTTTACACTGATTGCTTTTACGCCCATATAGGATGTAAAAGCAATCATTTCTCTTTCTCTCTGTCTGCATTCTTGCAGCCATTGAGAACTACTGAGTGAGCTGTGATTGGTCACAGCTTGTCACATGGTACAAGGCTGTTGTGAATAGCCCTGTACCATGTGACCTCTGTGATCATTCACAGATTTCACACGTAGTAAGCAATGATGTCAGAATTGACATCTTGCTTACTACTTTGCATGTGATCACTGATTGGCCAATCAGTGATCACATGATCGGGACCTCGTACAGAGGTCCTGTCCGACGATCCGGAGGACACAACGGGCACCGGATCGCGGTGCCGCGCGCTTCCGGGAGCGTGCACAAGCAGAGTGCAGGGAGGCCGTTTATAAACGGCCACCCGACCCTGCAGTGCCACCATCCGGCCGTTTATATACAACGGCCGGTCGGGAAGTGGTTAAATTAGGAATTTTCCTGATTTAAAAAGATTACTTGAAACAGGAACCAAAGGCAGGGGTCCAGTAGCAGCACTTATCATAATGTGCAAGTATGGATGGCATACTTGCACCTTATAGAAAACGTACCTCTGAATTTGCTATGCTCCAGCAATGACAGCCCCTTTCTCTTCTTCATTGCTCCATCGCTACTATTTACATCTTCTCCACTGCTACTTTTGCTTCTGGTGTCTTTTTCATTTGCCCATAGGATGGCCAGTAATGATGCATTTCCTGTGCATGGGTGATGACGTTGCATTATATTCAAACTAGGTTCCATTTTTCAGAGTGTATACTGCACTGCATGCAACTTGTAAGAAGTGTAAATAATTAAAATAAATTGCTTGTAAAATTTCTGCATCCCAGCATTTTTTTTTTTTCATTTTAGCTTTGACCATAATCAATAGTGTAAACTAAACTGAAAACAATAGCCTTTTCTATGACTTGTGCCAAGGTTAGTTATTATTGTGGTACTGCTGTACTTGCTAATTACCTATGAATGACTAATACCTAGGTGGTCAGCCAGGTGGCTCTAAAGTACTGATTTATTTTGTTTAATTCAATGTACAGTAATTTTATAAGGGAAGGGAGTACTTCCTTAACATACCTGTTCTCATGACCATACAAAGCTAGATGCTTATTTTTAGGCAGAAACTCCATTAACCAAGCATGTTTACTGGAGTGTAAAAAATGCAGAGAAGTAGTATTTTGTAGGTGTGTGTTTTACTTGCTCTATGAACTATATTCCGTTTCAGACCTTACACTTGCTTTAGCCAATCCCCTCAGGGTTTATTCACACTCAATTTGCAAGGTTGGCATTTACAAGGGTTTGAACACATGTTAGCACTAAAATAATAAAAAAAAAAATGATAATAAGATATTTATTCCTAGTGATACTAATCTGAAGGCATACTGAAGAGTGTACAGAGGGTTCCAGCAATAACATGAGATTAAACATATTTGAGCTCTATAAACCTTTGTGCCTATTGTTGCTGTTTTTTTAATCTGACCAGGAAAACCACATCATTGGTTTGTAATCTCATAAAATTGCTAAACTTTTTTTTTAAAACCTGATGATATTTGGTTAATTTCCTTATCCAGGAATAAGCATTGTGAGTTTCACATGTAAACGAATGCAGTTACGACTTTGGTGTTATATGCTAAAATTACCTTGAAAATGTAAGTAGGAGCATCAACCATGGTAAAATAATTGCTTAGCATTGCCTACGTGCAGCCTATTTGACACTAGCAGCAGAAATGTTCCTCCTTCTTTAGTGTAATTTTGCTACAAAGAATTGGTTAATGACATTCTGCAGTGTGGCAGATGTGTTGTCATGTTATTTGTTTTTTCATGTATGTCATTGTCACACTTAGTGTGCCTAGTAAGGTGTCTGCCATCCTCTTGTATTCCATAAAGAGGCTGTTGGCAGCGAAAGCCCCCCCCCTCCTTAGTGCAGCCCCTTTGGTTATGGGTTTCCTGAGCGCTTTTTGATTTATGTCTGATGAAAACCTTATAACTGATTTGTCACCCTGATGCCTCCTGCCTCTGGCACAACAAAGAGTATTTTTATTGCAGTGCACACTGAATTCAATTCTGTCTTTGTTCATGGTCTCTGAGGATTTACCACCCACATTAACCACTTCAGTTTTTAGAGGTCAAAAATCAGCTCGCTGGTAGCTGGTGTGCATGAAGGGAATGAAATAAAAATGTACGTTCTTCATAATTCATTGTTAATATGTGCAACAACCAGAATAAGATCTGTAGCATGGGATAGTCCCATATACATTTCACTCTATGCTTGTCTCCTTTTATCATAGTATTTGATTTTAGTTAACCACTTCAGGACTGCCCACACGCAATGCACTGCAGAAGGGCGGCCCATACAGGCACAGCGACATATCTGTACAAAAGAACAGTAAAAAGCAGCACATATTACACACATTAACACTTCTTAAAGCGGAGTTCCACTCACTCTGTAAAAAAATAAAAGTCAGTAGCAACAGAAACAAATCCGCCATATTGTAAACAAATACTGGTATTTATTAAAAGCTGACCCAGTTGTGGCTACATGTGTGAAGGACAAAGCCGAGATTATCTATAGTAGAGATACTTTGGTATATAGTCCTTTCAATAGATCAGGAAGGACGGACCCATACCACCATAGGGGAACCTTTACTTGCGGTGGCTGTGTATGTTGCCAATATATCTCCTAAGGCAGAAAACATATTCTGCCGAATGGTGAGATGCATGAAGCACGACACTATGTCAACTCACCAAACGGCAGGTGTTGTTTATATGATGACGTGTAGCTGTGGTAGCTTCTATATTGGCAAAACCAAACGTAAGTTTTGGAAAATAATTTATGATCATGTTTCAGCCATCCAAACGGGAGATATTTCATCCCCCATTGGTAAACATGGAACTTGGTATCATTCCAAGAATCCACAATGTGTGAAGTTTTTTGCTCTTGAAAGAGTACATTTGGACCCTAGAGGTGGTGACTGGGACCGCCGTATCCTCCAAAAAGAGACGAGATGGATACATAATTTGGCGGCGACGCAGCCTCGGGGCTTGAGTGACTTATTAAGTTTCAAACCCTTTTTTGCTCTGATATTCAGCCACCGTTAATATTTATGTTTTTTATTTTTTTATTTTTATGTATATTTTTGTATGTACTTTTTGAAAAATATTTTTGTATTGTATTATCTTTCAAGTATTATGATTTTAGATATGTAATACTTATGTACAACTTATACGGTTGTGGTTACTTCAGTAATGCACTGTTTAGGTTTGATGATCAATTTTGACTTTGAGGAAGGCATTTGGAATCATGAGCATATTTCTGTATAATAATGTACTTTTGATGTGTATGTGGATGCTGGACTTGGTTCATGTGTGCGCTTTGGCCTGGCGGCTTGTTTGTTTTCTTTCTGGTGTATCCCGGTGATCGCTTTAGCGGTCTTTGATCCCCAATGTCTTTATACAAAGATTTCTTATAAATGGCTGCGATCATATGATGTCCGATGTCATGGCACATAAGCTGGTGAAGCCAGGCATCATGACATCATGCATTTATGTTGATGATGGCAACGTGCATGCGCCGTAGGGCGGGAACGCCGGTATTTTGGCGATTTAGTGCTATTAAAGGCATTTACAATGGAGACTGCACCTCTTTGGCTGTATCTTTGGGTTGGATCGGCAGCACTAATTCTGCTGTTTCCAGAACGATTTGGGAGCAATATTACCACTATATAGGGATCTGTTTCTTTTTGTCAGAGGGACTTTGACCGTTGGGAGCTGTCTGTTCAACTACAAAAGCACTCTATCTGATCTAGTATGCATCCAATTATCAATTATTAATGGAGCTATTTAGTATGTCTTCCCTTTTTTTCTTTTTGTTGAGGAGAGTAAAACAAATTGCAGTAAATTTTGTAACAGTGAATTTGAGTTCCCACTAGGGATATAGTAGACATTTTGTCTTTTTTTTTATAATTTGAATATTTATTGATTTTCAAAATATTAGGAAATTTAAAATATACAATAATTCATATAACAACAATATCTAACTTGCATGTTCATTTCCCATATTTTCCTTATTTCTACCAGCCCCCCCATTAGTAAAATCCAAAGTCACCCCCCTCCCTACCCCCACCCCACCCTACAACTAACGCTCTTTGGCAAGAGAAAAAGAGGCCTCTAAATCGTGCTCTC
>CATNWA010002293.1:0-23971 GCA_951230385.1 Staurois parvus
AAGTAACGTTTCTGTGGCCCTAACTAACGATTCTGTGGCCCTAAGTAACGTTTCTGTGGCCCTAAGTAACGTTTATGTGGCCCTCAGTAACAAATCTGTGTCCCTCAGTAACAATTCTGTATCTGTCCCTAAGTAACAATTCTGTGGCCCTAAGTAACGTTTCTGTGGCCCTAAGTAACGTTTCTGTGGGCCTCAGTAACAAATCTGTGTCCCTCAGTAACAATTCTGTGTCTGTCCCTAAGTAACAATTCTGTGGCCCTAAGTAACCTTTCTGTGGCCCTAAGTAACGGTTCTGTGGCCCTCAGTAACAATTCTGTGTCCCTCAATAACAATTCTGTGTCTGTCCCTAAGTAACAATTCTGTGGCCCTAAGTAACGTTTCTGTGGCCCTAAGTAACGATTCTGTGGCCCTCAGTAACAAATCTGTGTCCCTCAGTAACAATTCTGTGTCTGTCCCTAAGTAACAATTCTGTGGCCCTAAGTAACGTTTCTGTGGCCCTAAGTAACGATTCTGTGGCCCTCAGTAACAATTCTGTATCCCTCAGTAACAATTCTGTCTGTCCCTGAGTAACAATTCTGTGTCCCTAAGTAACGTTTCTGTGGCCCTAACTAACGATTCTGTGGCCCTAAGTAACGTTTCTGTGGCCCTAAGTAACGTTTCTGTGGCCCTAAGTAACGATTCTGTGGCCCTACTCAGTTTAATTTCTATCCACCTGCTTCTACAAACCAGCCCTCAAATCTCATGTTCCCTTAAGAATGCAGGCTCAATCTGTATCAAGCTCACATCTGTGCATGCCCTTTTTATATCCCATTGTTTTAACATACTTGCCATTACTGAAACCTGGCTTCATGATTCTGACCCTGCTTCTCCTACTGCCCTCTCCCATGGTGACTTTCATGGACTCACTCACCCAGACTTAGAGGATGGAAAGAAGGTGGAGTTGGATTTCTTATATCCCCACAGAACACCTTCTTTTATAGTATCCTTGTCTCCAACCACCTACCCCTCCAAGCAGCAAATGATTACTTGTAGAAACCTTCTCCACTTTAATCCTTTTCTTCTCTATTCTGCTACTGACCACCTCTATAACAAAATCTCTCCACTTTCCTGTCCTAGCCTGGTCACTTTCATCTTTACTGGACACTCTTGCTCTTTTAACTACACCAAAGAATCAGTCCCCGACTGTTACATCCTTGTCAAACTGATAACACCAGAAATCTCAAGAGATGTTGTCTTTTAGAATGCTTAGTATACAACTGTCGTAGCTCCTACCTCACTGGAATCAACCTTCCTGACCTCTTACAGTCTGGCTTTCGCTCGCAACACTCCATGAAAAAAGCCCTACTAAAACTCACTAACTATTCACTAACTTCTAAAAACAATGTCCAATACGTCATACTTTTACTACTACACCTCTCTGCAGCCGTTGACACTGTTGAATACCCACTCCTTCTTAATAAACTCCACTGCCTTGGTCTCCGAGAGTCAACATTTTCCTGGTTCTCTTCCTACCTATCACAGCACTCCTTCAGCGTTACCTATAACTCTGTGTGCTCCTCTCCACTTCCTCTTTCTGTAGGGGTCCCCCAAGGCTCTATTCTTGAACCTCTTCTCTTCTCTTCTTTATCTACACCTCCTCTCTTGGTCACCTGATAACCTCCCACGGATTCAAATACCACCTCTATGCCAATGACACCCAAATATGTCTCTCTACTCCTCACCTCACTCTTTCATTCTCCTTTCGCATTACAAACTTACTATCTGACATATCAGCATGGATGTTGCACCACTTCTATAAACTAAATATCTAAAATCAAGCTGATAATATTCCCCCCTCACTGCTCGTGCCCTCCTGCATAACTTTTCCATCAAGATCAATAATGTGATTATCAATCCCTCCCCTCCAGCCAGGGTACTAGGTGTAATCCTGGACTCTGACCTTTCCTTTCCCCAAATCCAATCGCTGTCAAAAGCTTGTAGACTTCACCTCTGTAACATCTCCAAAATGTGCCCTCTTTTTAGCTAATGAAACCACCAAGCTACTCATTCACTCCCTTGTTATCTCTCACCTTGACTATTGCAACTCCCTTCTAATAGACCTACCTCTCTGTAGGCTATCCCCTCTTCAGTCGATCATGAATGCTGTTGCAAGAATCATCTACCTTACCAATTGCTCAGTGTCTTCCACCCCCCTCTGCCAATCCCTCCACAGGCTTCCGATTACCCAGCAAATTAAATTCAAAATACTAACAAAAACATACAAAGCTATTCACAACTCTGCCTCGAGTTACATCACCAATCTTGTCTCCAAATATCACCTTAACCATCCTCTTTGATCCTCTCATAACCTCCTGCTCTCAAGCTCCCTTGTCTCTTCCTCCCATGCTCATCTCCTGGACATTGACCAGAGATTCTCCCATCCTCTGGAACTCTCTACCTCAATCTGTCTGACGATCCCCTACTCTGGCAGACTTTAGGCGATCCCTAAAAACTCATCTCTTCAGGGAAGCCTATCACACCTCCAAATAGACATTTATCACTTCCCTCACCTCATCCCTTACAGTTATAATGTTTTGTACCACTTTCCCTACCCTATTAGATTGTAAGCTTTTATAAGTAGGGATCTCCTAATCCTCTTGTTTTTTTATTGTATTGTAACTGTACTGTCTCCATTTATATTGTAAAGCACTGCACAAACTATTGGCGCTATATAAATCCTGAATAAAAATAATAATAATAACATGACTACTTAGCAACCAGCAACTTCTGTGCAATATGAAAAGTGCTGGGGTCAGGAGTATGTAATGTACTTAGAGTGCAATGGTGTGGAGTATGTCATATACAGCCCAACATACAGAAGTATAAAAGTGCAAAATACACAGCACAGAGTATATGGTGCAGGAGTGAGTAATGAAAGGGGTTCGGATACAATACCGCCCAGAGTACAGGGGTCAGGAAAGCATAATGCACAGGTCATTAGGCAGAGTACAACAGAATGTATGTTCTTCGCCAAGCAAAAACCCCTTCATACAGATCTTTGCCTTCCCCCCATTACAGCACTCCCTTCAAAACAGGTCCCCACATACACACACACACACACACATACACACACACTAATACAGCTTCCCTCCCCAATACAGTTCTCTTCTTCCATTACAGACATCTCTCCGCAGTACAGATGTTTGCCCCTGAGTACAGATGTCTTCCAGTACAAACATCCCCAGTACAGATCCCCTTCCGTACAGATCACTCCCACAAACATCTGCCCTGAAGCACACATCTCCCACCAAGAAGAGATCTCCCCAGTACAGACCTCTTCCCAAGTAAATATTTCTCCTCCTGGCACAGATTGCTCCCTAGTACAGCTATCCTCCAAGTACAGGTCAGATCTTTCCCCAAGTACAGATCTCTCACTCAATTACAGATATCCTTCCCAAACAGATCTTTTCCCCCAGTACACATCTCCTCTCAGTAAAGATCTCTCCCTTCAATACAGATCTCATCCAGTACAGATTTCTCCAAAATACAAATCCCCCTTCCATGTACAAATCTCTAGCCAGTAAACATCTCTCCTTCACCAGTACAGTTCTGTCTTAGTACAAATCTTACCCCAAGTGCAGATCTTCACAAACACAGACTTCCCCCAGTACAGAGCTCTTAGCAGAACAGATTTCCTCAGTCCTCAGTACATATTTCTCTCCCAGTACAGCTCTCCACCCAATTACGTTTTATTCCTCCCCACAGATCTTTCACCAGTATAGATCTCAACCCATTAGGGATTATGCCCAGTGCATATCTCTCCTCCCCAGTAGAGATCTCACTCCTGTAAAGATCACTCCACCCCCAGTATAGATCTCTCCCTCCTGAGTAAAGATCTCTCCCCAGTACAGCTCTCCTACCAAGTACAGATCTCTCCTTCCCCAATACAGTTCTTTACCTCACCAGTAGAGTCTTCTCCCCAGTAATGATCTCCCCTCAGTACATATTTCTTCATCCCCCTTTACAGAACTCCCCCTCCCATCCTCAATACAGAACTCTCCCTCATACTGATATCCCCCCCCAGTACATATCTCTCCCTCTCCAGTAAATGTCTCTCCCCCCAGCACAGATCTTTCCCTCCAGCACCAATCTCACCAGTTTTTTCGGATGATGCCTTCTTAAACACTCACCAGTTTTTTTCTGATCCTGTCTTAAACATTGTAACCATTAGCACCTGATTGGAGATTGCGGTAGACTTATATGAAGAGAGATCAACAACTTACACTAGTTGTAATGATACATTTAACTTTATGTAGATCAAAGCCATAAGTTTGCTTTAAAGCAGAACTCTGCAGATGTATCTAGCTATTCTTCTGCATTTAAAGGTGTAGCACATAGCTTAGTAAACAATCAACAACTGTTAGAATGTTAATGAGCACAGTAGAGGCCTCAGGGGACAGAAAGAAAAAGCAAAAAGGTGAAATGTACTACTTTCAAACTTGCTTGTTTGCCCAGCTATATTAATTGAGCCAAGGTATATTTAAAATTCCTGCATTCTCTAGAGAGAGGATTCATAGAAATTAATACTATGCTTTATAAATAAAAATAGCATTTTCTTTGTACCCCCCCCCCCCCCCCTGTCTTTAACACAATGAGTGCAATATTCCTTAATGTAAGCACTGTACATGAAAAGGGAAGGAACGGATGTTTGTGAAATGTTCACATAACAGCTTTCTGGACATCTCATTACCTTTCTAGCCTCTGTCAGAAGGCACTTCAATAAAATCCATTCAAAACACAGCTTCAATATTTCAAAATAGGGAAAAATCAATGATTCAAACCTCAGGTTGCACATTTTTGCTGCATCAGTTGCACAATGTCTTTTTTAAAGCGAATAACCTAACAGCACCAAAGGGAAAATCTCTAATCAGAAAAATAGATGCTGCTATTAAAATAAGTGCTTGGAAGTAAATTTCTCAGTTCATATTCTTCCTTTTCCATGTAAGGGTTTGTGTAAGTAAATAGTTAAATTTACATTATGTACACAACCTGTAACTGCAATACATGGAAAGAACAAAAGCTCAATTTTATTTGATTCAAGATAATTAAGAGTTGATTAATTAATTTGAGGAGCAAAATGGACTAATTTAATAAAGAAGACTGATTCAGAAGGAATAAGTTAAAGCAAATGACTAATGAGAAATTAGTGTTTTGCCTCCAATCTTCACAGCTTTTCACCAGAAATAAAAAAATAAAATAAGAAACAAAACCAGCTTCAATCCAGCCTAGACAGATTCAAATACAAAATGCAATTTGTCAATAATCGCATAATGTTGTCTCTAAGCTTCTATCTCATACTTTTGTAAAGACCCCTTTCCCAACCTCTACCACAGTTCTACAGTAATGCACACTCATGTCACTGCAGCTAGATAGACAAAAATATTTTTAACCTAGATGTGAAGACTAGACCATGGAGATTATGCCAAATGCCAACATAATTTACGTTTTTCTGTACTGAAAAACCAGACATGAATGCAAAATGCAAAAAATGACAGTTTTTATAAGGCATATATTTAGGCAGTTATGGTCTAAAAATAAATAACATCCCATCCCTGGAGCACAAGCCAGCTTCTGGTCTCGAGGCAGCATTGGCCATCTTAACCATAATCTCTGTATATATCTCTGTATATACCTGACTCGGTCCTTAGGCATTGCATACTGGTACATGTGAATGGTCAAGTTGTTGACAAGACACACAGTGGATCCAACCAAAATAGCACAGTGAGACCTATCTAGTAAAAGAATATCCATCCATTGTGGTGAGTGTAAATCCATGTAGGGTCACCTACAGCACCTGGAAGTATTATTTGAATGAGATTTATTGATACATTGGATATTAATTGTATTTTTTGGTGCTGTTCATTTATTTATTATTTTGTATTTGTATACAGTTGTGTCCAAAATTATTCAACCCCCACTGAAATTGAGTGTTTTGGCCAGTTTGACATTGCTTTTGATCATTCAGTCATCTTGCTTACATTTACATTAAAGAGGCACTTGTAGGTCAGACAAATATAACATAACAGTTATAATGAAATAACCACAAATGTCTTTTCTGTGCTCACAGCATTATCAGTTTTATTCAACCCCCAAGTGACATTCAATCTTAGTACTTAGTACAGCATCCTTTTACAGTTATAACAGCTTTTAAACGTGAAGCATAGCTTGACACAAGTGTCTTGCAGCGATCTACGGGTATCTTCGCCCATTCTTCATGGGCAAAGGCCTCCAGTTCAGTCACATTCTTAGGCTTGCGCACTGCAACTGCTTTCTTTAAGTCCCACCAGAGGTTCTCAATCGGATTTAAGTCTGGTGACTGCGATGGCCACTCCAAAATGTTCCAGCCTTTCCTCTGCAACCATGCTCTAGTGGACTTGGAGGTATGCTTGGGATCATTGTCCTGTTGAAAGGTCCAACGTCTCCCAAGCCTCAGGTGTGTGACGGACTGCATCACGTTTCCATCCAATATCTCCTGGTACTGAAGAGAATTCATGGTACCTTGCACACGCTGAAGCTTCCCTGTACCTGCAGAAGCAAAACAGCCCCAAAGCATGATTGACCCTCCACCATGCTTCACAGTAGGCAAGGTGTTCTTTTCATCATAGGCCTTGTTCTTCCTCCTCCAAACATAGCGTTGATCCATGGGCCCAAACAGTTCTAATTTTGTTTCATCAGTCCACAGAACACTATCCCACAACTTTTGTGGTTTGTCCACATGGCTTTTGGCATACTGCAGTCGACTCTTCTTATTCTTTGGAGACAGCAAGGGGGTACGCCTGGGAGTTCTGGCACGGAGGCCTTCATTACGCAGTGTGCGTCTTATTGTCTGGGCTGAAACTTCTGTACCCACATCTGACAAATCTTTTCTCAGTTCCTCAGCAGTCACACGGGGACTTCTCTCCACTCTACGCTTCAGGTAGCGCACAGCAGTCGAAGTCAGCATCTTCTTTCTGCCACGACCAGGTAGCGTTTCAACAGTGCCCTTTGCCTTGAATTTGCGAATGATGCTTCCTAAGGTGTCTCTTGGTATGTTTAACATCTTTGCAATCTTCTTATAGCCATTGCCCTTCCTGTGAAGAGAAATCACCTCTTCTCTTGTCTTCCTGGACCATTCTCTTGCCTTCACCATGTTTGTAACCACACCAGTAAATGTCTAGAAGGAGCTGAGTATCACAGTCATTTTAAAGCTGCCTAATTGGTGCTTATTATGCTTGATTGCTGCTCGGTGACATCCACAGGTGTTTTCAATACCTGATGGAAAGCACCTGTATGAACCTCTGTTCTTCAGAGTGGTAGTCTTTAAGGGGTTGAATAATTGTGGCAATGAAGAAACCACATAAGAACCATTTACTACTGTATTACATAAACAATTGATGTCATTTTAGTTGCATTTGGGTAGTTACAACGTCCTTGTAGGATTTGATTCTGAATACAATTCCAAATGTACACTATAGTCCCTAAACCCCTTTACAGCATTGGGGGTTGAATAATTTTGGACACAACTGTATGTAGCAAACTGTTTGGTAAACTTGATTCACATTTTTGACAGCACGGTCTGTATACACATTTATACGGTCTAAAAACAGCCTGTACATTGGCCTACAGTAGAAAATTAATTTTATGTATTTCCAGGATTTAAATATTTTCATGAATAATATATTATATTATAATTTGTTTGTTTCTGAAGTGCAATATATAAAGTCCTAATATGAAATGTGCTTTTATTAAATCTTATCTCCAACCTAAGAGAGTTAAAATTTCTGTCTGTAATCCAATTTGGGGGATTCTCCATCACTTCCTGTCCCTGTAAATACCTGTACAAGAAATTGGGGAGGAGGTTGTCAGCGGGACAGCAAGGTGCAGACAGAAATAAAGACAATGTGAGACATTCTAATCCTTCCTCATTCTGCTAAAAGAGTGTTTTGTTTTCCATTTGTGTCTCCATAGCAGAAATTTTCTTTCACTTACTGTCCTTACAAGAAGTGAGAGGAAATCTTCTCAATGGGGATGTAAACTGTCAAGAGGCTCTATCCCTTTTGTGCTTAAACATGGTTACACCAGTTCTTATAAATAAAGTGCAATGTTTCTCCTTCAATCCCATCCAGAAAAAAATGTGATCTGAGAATTTCCACTGTGCTATTACCACCACTAGCACTCCGCACTCACCGAAACATGTGGATGCATAAATTATAGGCAGCAAAAGCGCTCAATGAAGTCACCCAAACAGCAACAACTCTTTTCCTGATTTGTTCCCTTTAAGTAGATACCTCACTGGTTATGGCACCACCACCCAAGACAAGCAGGTACAAAATGCAGCTGTATGGGAAAATGGTCCACCACCGCTGTGTCTTTCCTCTAAAACCACTATATGCTTTTGCACAGATTGTGTGTTCTATTAAGTGAAGGAAATGGACTTCATGAATGGTTATTTATTGATGAATTATTGTTGCACTTTATTTACTGACGAATCACTGTTACACTTTATTTATGTATTGATGAATTACTACTGTACTTTATTTTAATTATTTGCATAAATTGTAGGTATTAATTTATTGGTTGTATTTTCTTGAGAGTTGCACTTTCTATTTGTTTAAAGGAAAAGTTCACTTTTTAGACAAAAATTATAAACACACATTTTTTTGCAGTTAAAAATGTTTGCATTTATTATTTTTGTCTACAGGAGCCTGGAAAGCATTGCTCCAGCGATTAGTAGATCGCTGATGCCATGCAAGTCTCCTGCAGACCTGTCAGAATATCTTCTTACCACACGTGATGTACGTGCAAGCAATATTCTGATAGGAAGCTTCAATGAACTACCATGGGGCTACACAGCCCCTTGGTAGTTCACTGAAAACTACAAGCCGACAGTCGCTAAGGCTGTCGGGACTTGCAGTTCATTCATTCACGGAAGTCTGTGAATGAAGGATGCGGCCGTGTGGATGGAGCCCCACATGGCCGCACTTTTTTTCAAATTTGACAGTTAGTATGGGGAGACTTCTCCCCGTATAATCTGTCAGAGGGGGGGGGGTGGCGAGAGGTTGCTGTGGCTATGGGAGCATGTTACATGTTGCACCCTAAAAATGGGTGAAACATGTAATGTTCCCAAAAGTAAACTTATCCTTTAAATATTCCCAAAGTGAAGAGAAATCCTTTCACATCCTGTTCCTGAGACAACTGTAAAATTTAAAATTGTTTTATCAATTTCCATTTGGTCTGGACTGGTCATCAGGACAAATGGAGAGAGACACAGATAGACAATCAAAATGTGATAAGCTTTGGCTGGATTCACTCTTTTGTGTTTTGTTTCCTGCTAACATACTACAATCTCTGTCCGCTTTAATCTATGTTGCCATGGGTATATTAGTCTAGTAAATCTTGGTTTGACAAAGGGCATGTACAGCCCTGAAACATGTAACCACACCCACTTCCTGACTCCATCCACCAAGTCCAGCTGAGTCTATGCAAACCTGCTAGGTCCCATCCAGAAGTTCTCAATCCACATCCAGCTTGCTCTTCAGCTCTCCCTGCAAAACTCTGCAAAATTTGCTTCCTCCGCAAAGCTTCTACTCTTTGTTTACAACCTGAGAAAAACCACTTCTAGCTATCACCTGTTTCTAGTGTGTACTTGCACTGCTCGGGATACGATTACTAGTGATTAGGACAGTGGATGTTTCAACAACTATACAAGACAATTTAATGTATAAAATGAAGCTTTCACTGCTGCTGTGTAGCTTTGTTATAAGACTGTGTTTGCTTGTGGTGTTAGAAAGAAAAGAATCAGCTCTTCTGTATAACAATTAAGTAATTAGGGTACAGATAAACAGTGGGGGTGTTAGTTGGTATGTAAATGCAGTCGGATGCATGCTTTCTTTGTTGCATATCGAATCATCTTAATTTTGTAGAACTACACAGCAAAATGTGTTCTCTGCCTCTATTTACATTCTATTAAGCCAAGAATAGGAATGTGAGCCAAATATTAATTGAAGTTGAACTGCAACATATCCTGAATTATTCAAGCTCCTAAGGCACATGTTTTTCTTTCACTCTAAAGTCTTAGCTGTGAAAATTGTTCAATGCCAGAGGCCAGTAGGACTGGGAGGAATTTGGAAAAGGGTTGTTTATTATTTGGGTTGAGTCTGTTAATTCTACTTCAACATACAAAAGTTTATTAAATGACCATATGATGAACACAAATATTTCTATTTTTTTATCATGAGCACTTTATTCTAAAATAACAATATAATAAAGGGAACCCCATCCAGAAGTAATGGGTGGTGGCCCACTAGCTTAAAGGGCAAATATCACAACGGAAACTAGAAAGTGTGCCATTAACAATCCCTTGCCGAAAAAGTTGGTTGGCCAGCTGCCTATGGCTTTATTACTTTCTGAGTCACAGAACTGGAACAAGTGGAGTCAGAATTTTTGACCTTCATATTTGATGAGAAGCAGAGACTTAAAAACCAAGAGCTTGTGACCCATTAGATGTTCAGAAGCCACGCCACAATTTTCATGCTCCTGCATTAAACCAGAGGTGCAGTTGCTCAAAGCTGCATGCTTACCTGCCAAGTTACAGAGAATGCAATTGAAGGCAGTTGAAGTCTGATGGGGTGGGCCATGTCAGCAAAGCAGTGATTTTAGTAATTTCTAAAGGGCAACATTAACTACTTTAGCCCTTTGGATGTCTGTAGTATGTCCAAGAAGTAAAGGTTTTAAATAACAGCAGTCATCCTGTGTTTTTGTATCTGCAGTCGGCACCCAGTAGTAAAATGAAAGTGATCTGAAGGTTTCAGATCATTTTCATAGTGCAGCTGGCACATCTGTTCTCCAGTCTCCTCTGCGCTGAATGACACCAGAAACCATTATGATTTTGTTATTTCAGAGCTGTCTTTCCCTGGCTGATACAGCCAGGGAAGCATCTAACCGAGCAGATCTCTGCACGGTTAGTTGCTTTAGATAGCAGGGTAGACATTGGGGGTCTAATACACCTCCAACGTCTCCAAAAAAAGTACCTATCACCTGCTCAATGCTATCACATTGGGGGTTGTAAACCCTTTGTGATAGTAATTAGCCCTGGTTCAAACTGGTGTAACTTGTCATGCGATTTGACAGTTTCAAATCTCATGACAAGTTGCACCCTATTGTCCACAATGGAACCACTGAACATAGTTCCTGGTTCCTACTTTTGGCAATCTCAGGTGCGACTTGCATAGACATCTCAGGTCGCACTTGAAGTCTCACTGACATGCAAATTTGAAATTGTGCGGCTTCATGTGAAGTCAAATGATTTCAAAGTCGGATCCTGTGTGAACCAGGGCTAAAGTTAAATTAAAAAAGGAAAAAAACAACAAAATGTATTAAGAAACCAAACAAAGAAAAATAGACATAAGCCCTGCACACAACTGAAAATACAAGTGTGAACATAGGATGCACACATGTATGTAAATCACGATTGTACCATACATGTGAGGTACCTTACCAGTCTGGTTCCTCCTAATTTTCAGGCCAGACCCTTTGACATTGTTATGGATTTTAAGGGGAACCTTTTACAAAATAAGAGGCAACACATTTTGCCCCCCCCCCTCAAATCCAAACAGCCTGACAAGCAAGGGAAAGGGGGTCAAACATATGCACCCATGAAGGTGCTCAGGCCTTGAGACTGCCAACACCTACAGCAGCCCAAGGTAAGACAAAAAAGATGGTCAGCACTCTGGATGACATCTTTAAAATCTTGATACTTTATTGAAAAGACGTGTACACGCTAATACAATAGCTTATGCACTTCAGACACCAATCCTTAGTCCTGGCAGATAAAAAATTATCATGTTGAGATCTACACCCCTCCTGAGCCATACCAGGCCACATGCCCTCAATATGGGGATGGTACCTTGCTGGGGGGGTCTCTTCCCCACATTTCCCAGTAGTTGTGGCGATCTGCAGGTTGGGGGCTTATCATAATCTGGAAGCCCCCTTTAAAAATAAGTAGCGCTCCAGATACCAGTAGCAAATAAACACACACACTGTTTGACAATTCCTTTATTTAAAAATGAAAAAGAGAAACAAAATGTTCCATGATGTAAATCTATTGTCAATCACCCGCACCTCCTGAGCTCCACCACAGAGTGTAAACATAGAGGTGGGGTCTCCCAGGTGACATCATTGACCAAATATGGTGGTTGTCATTCATCATAATTGATGAGGATCTGCATCAATGGGTGGCGTGATTGATGATGGATTTACATAATGGGACTTTTATTTTTTTTTATATAAAAGATTTGTGAAAAGGTTTGTGTTAATTTACTACTGATCCCATGTTTGCGTGATTCCTTCTTAAAATCCATAACAGACCTGAAGAGTTTTTTGAGGGATTACAGGTCCTTTTTTATACTATCCAGGCCCCTGCGTTTACATTTATCTGTTAGATGGGAATTCTCAAATGAGAACTGGATCAGCTGGGTGGGGATGAATCATTGGTTGTTAGGATGCTGGCAGCTCCCTATTAACTAGTAGCCCTGAGCAGGAAGCTGTCAATATGGCCAGATGGCAAAACCTAAATGGGTGTTCGTCTTTTTCAAACCTTTGGCTATAATATGAACCACTTGGACAGCTGACATTTGGTCTGAAACCTGGGTATCACAGCTTCTCACCCTACCTAGGACCCCACTTTGCTTTCATCCATCTATGTCCTAGTATTGCAGTTGGAGGTAATGCACATTAAGTGTTATCTTGTAGTGGCCAACTGAAGATATTTTGTAGTACAAGCTCTGGAGAATATTCTGTTTTGGGCATAGTCTCCAGCTTGCACTCTGAAAACTAGAATAATTTCAACATATTTATTGCTTAGACACAATAATATTGTTAAAATAGGATTTTTAAAGTGTTGAAGCTCTGCAGTGGCAGAACATAAAGTGTTTCTGTGGTGCAGGTCTTCCACGGAGCACTTTTGGTTGGCTACTGCAAACTGGTAATCCACATCTGTAGTGCAGATGTTCGGTATTTGAATGCATTTTTTATACAAGTATAAGGTTTCCTCCTTGGAGTGACCACTAACTACAGCCTTGACCAAAGGTTATAAAAATGACACAAATATTAATTTTCACATCTGCTGCTTCAGTGTTTTTAGATCTTTTTGCTAGATGTTACTATTGTATACTAAAGTATAATTACAAGCATTTCATAAGTGTCAAAGGCTTTTATTGACAATTACATGAAGTTTATGCAAAGAGTCAATATTTGCAGTGTTGGTCCTTCTTTTTCAATACCTCTGCAATTCGCCCTGGCTTGCTGTCAAACAACTTCTGAGCCACATCCTGACTTATGGCAGTCCATGCCTGATGAAGTCACATGACTAACGTGAGCCCTGATGAAGTCACATGACTAACGTGAGCCCTGATGAAATCACATGACTAACGTGACGCAACGCATCGGCAACGCGGCGATGCTCTTCTGGTTTAGACGCCAACTTGCTACACCCATGTACTACACCCAGAAACATGAGGTTTGCTGGTTATATGCTCTGAACAAGACTATGAGAATGTGAGTGTATATATTGGAGATTTGGGTTTATATTTCTTCATTAAATAAACAGTATTATGCTATGAAAGCTCTTAATTGTGTTTTGATGAAATAACTGGCCATATCTTGCCTGGAGAGGAGTTGTATTATCACTTAACCTGTCCTTGAGGGGGAGACCACTGTGGAGAGAGGGATGCAATTCCAGAAGAGTCTCTTGCATGGAAGATCCTGTGGAATGATCCAAAAGCGTTTTGACCTCTAGCGGGTCGAGACATAGAGGTGAGCGCGTAATACAGCTATCTGTGGATACGTGTCATTACCCACTTTCACGGGTGTTTTTGGAAGAATTTTAAACACCTTTTTAGACTATTTTTATTTGTATTTAAGGAACATGCGTTGTTCCTGAATATTTTATGATATTCATGTTTGTGATAGTTTTTAAGCACCATCACGCATGCGTTTTTGTGTTTGTTATTGTTGTACACTGGTTTTGCATCATTTTGCTTATTTGGTCTTCATTTATATGTGTACACATGCGTTTTTTCTGATTTTTCTGATTGTTCTTATTTTGATACTATTGATCCCATTTGGACTTTTTTATTTATCATCACTTGGACCCTATTAGGGTAATTTTGTGGGCACTATTATGTAATAGTCGCATTTGGACTATTTTGTGCACACTTATAGCATTTTTTGATCCCATTGAGATCAATTCACATATTTAATAGTGTGATTATCGGAGTTTATTCACTTGCATCTTGACTTTTCACTTATTCATGATCCTTGAGATATCATGGTTTAGGATTTACAGCCCACAGGCTATACTTTATATGATCAGTCACTAATTTTATTAGTCACTTTGTTTTGTGTCACTTTTATTTAAGATTTATTTTATATATATCATGTATATTTATACCATATGAGTTTTTTTTTAGTGTTAGCGCTGCATCATTTTTTTCAAATATTAGTCCATTCTTGCATAATCAATGCTCGGAGTTTGTCAGAATTTGTGGGGGGTTTTTTATTCACCCTCTTTAGGATTGACCACAAGTTCTCAATGAGATTAAGGCCTGGAGAGTTTCCTGACCATGGACCCCTGGACACTTAGTTATCACTTTTACCATATGGCAAGGTGCTCCTTCATGCTGGAAAAGGCATTGTTCATCACCAAACTGTTCTTGGATGGTTGGGAGAAGTTGCTCTCAGAGGATGTTTTTGTACCATTCTTTATTCATGGCTGTGTTCTTAGACAAAATTGTGAGTGAGCCCATGGCTGAGAAGCAACCCCACACATGAATAGTCTCATGATCCTTAACTGTTGGCATGACACAGGACTGATGGTAGCGCTCACATTTTCTTCTCCGGACAAGGTTTTTTTTCTGGATGCCCCAAACAATTGGAAAGGGGATTTATTAAAGAAAATGACTTTACCCCTGTCCTCAGCAGTCCAATCCTGTACCTTTTGCAGAATATCAATCTGTCCCTGTTGTTTTTCTTGGAGAGAAGTTGCTTCTTTGCTGCTATTCTGACACTAGGCCATCCTTCAAAGGTCTTCGCCTCACCGTGCGTGCAGATGCATTCACATCTGCCTGCTGCCATTCCTGAGCAAGCTCTGCACTGGTGGTGTACCAATCCCACAGCTGAATCAGCTTTAGGAAATGGTCCTGGTGCTTGCTGGACTTTCTTGGGTGCCCTGAAGCCTTCTTCACAATGATTGAACTTCTCTCCTTGGAGTTCTTGATGATCCGATAAATGATTGATTGAGGTGAAATCTTAGTAGCAGCAATATCCTTGCCTGTGAATACCTTTTTCTGCAAAGCAATGATGACTGCATGTGTTTTCTTGCAGGTAAATTAATATTTGTGTAATTTTCAAAACTTTTGGCCAGGGCTGTAGATTCCCATTGGAGTCTGAATTTTCTCCCAGCAGGTAGCAAGGAAGACTAGAAAGGAAAAGGGGGCCTGTTCCATGGTGAAATTCATTTTTGATTAACATTTTCCATAATGTTGTAATTATTTCCTGGTAAGATTCTCTTAGGTAACGAGTGAATGACATCTACAGTTCAAAATTTAAACCCATAACTACTGAAGTAGAAACATACGTGTATTTATATGAATGTAACAATCTGCTCTGCATCTTGCCTAGCATCAATCTGAATTCTTTTTCGTAAAAAAAAATAAAGAAACAAATCCTATTTATAAATGTTCGAGTGATTTGTGATGTCATTATTTTCTGACAGATCCAGGCTTTAGGCGGACTGCCAGACACTGCAGTGACAGTTGGACATATTCAACATATCCGAAATTTAATTGCATTCAAAACATCCCATTAAAAATTCTTTTACATTTCAACTTTTTCTTAGTGTGAAACGCAACAGCTAAAGAAACTTAACTTATTATTTCTGGAGACACGTTGGCTGCTGGTAAATAATTGGCCTTGTAATAATATCCTTCGGTTTTGTATTTTTTTAGTTGTTTATGTAAATTCTATGGACTGATTTGGTCATTTATTTTCATCGGCTCTCACACACTGACAAAATGTTTATAGTAACAGTTTATTAAAGTTCCCATCTATCTCAATAATAACACCCTGAAATAATTTTTTGCATTCTCTTTTAGTGCTTTTCAGCTAAAGTAAAATAGCATATTTTGGAATTTTAGTAAGACATTTGTCTACTATTTTAAAATCAATATTAGTGCTAAGCGAGAAAATAGTAGCAGTGGCAAGGAGCAGAGTCAGAAAACCAAAGACAGAAATCTAGAGGCTTAGAAAAATGAAAAAACAGTGGGAGCCTCAAATCAGCAGCATTCACACAGTTTTGAATTAGTAGCTTTAGGTCTACTTAAAGTGCAGCTCAAAACATATAACGTCAACCAGTGTAATGGTAAAATGTATCTAGAAAACATTACAAAATATGCTAAATGTGGAAAGTTCAACTTAAAAAGATATTGGAGTTAATTTAATGAAGAAAAAGTAGGCTCTTTGCTTTGCAAGGGAAAATTCTCTTGCAAAGTGAATAGTCTGGTGCGGGAATCTCTGCAATTCCAATACCCACAAACATCTGCATAGATGTAAACAAGGCCTAAATCAACCCTTTGGTCAGGGGGAATTCTAGAGTTTAATTTCCTTTGTCAGCTTCAGAAACTTGTAGGTTATGACCAAGTCTTGGAGTGCTCTAAAATGCAATGCTAGTGCCAAAGCCTAACAATATCTTTTCACCTCCTGTACATTCTGCCTATCATAGTAATGGGCATGTAGTATTGTTTTGAGGTGCAGCTTAGCTGAAGACTATGCTACTACCCAGAAATGTCAGTGTTTTGCCTGTTACAATGACCCAATATTCAGAGATTGAAGGAAGATTTGGGAGGCTGCTGCCAATATGTGCAAGCAGGGATGGCTAGTGTGAGGGTTATTGGAATGGCTACTCTAAGGGTTATAAGGAGGGCTAGTCTGAGGGATACAGAAATGGCTAGTGTGAGTTTTACAGGAAAGGATAGTGTGTGGTTTACAAGGATGCCTAGTGTGAGGTTACTAACAGCATGTTTGTCTGCTCAGCCAAGCTCATGCCTGCTGTCACACCACCACCATTATAAGTATGCTGATGCTGAATTTCAGGGCAGCCAGGTTGACAATCAATGAAAGGAGGAAACTACCCACCAATAACAAAGGCAGGCTAACCACCAAGGTAATGGGACACACTGAGCATTGACTGCAAATGTAAGGAGGCGCACTGACCACTGAGCATCAATGTAAAGAAGCACACTGAGCACTGACCACTAATCTAGGGTGGGGGCGCAAAGGGAGCACTGATCACCAATGCAAAGGGTCATATTTAGCACTTACCAACAATGCAAGGGGCAGACCGAGCATTGACCAACAATGTAAGGGGATACACTGATCACCAATGCAAGGAGACACACTGAGTAAGGACCACCAATTTAAAGGAACACATAGAATACTGACCACAAAGGTTATGGAGCACTGTCTCCTTAACTAAGGGGGCACATTGATGACCAATGTAAGGGTGGCCATTGAGTTTTGACCATCGATGCAAGGGATATATTTAGCGCTGGCTGCTAACGTAAAGCGGTACACTAACCACCAATGTATTGTTGCACACTGGGCCATAACCACCAATGTTAAGGGGTACATTGAGCACTGGCCACAAAAATAAGTTGAACACTGAGCACCAACGTGAGGGCACACATGGAGGAACTAATGTTGTTCATTACATAATCCTGACCCCTGCATTCTATGCTATTCTTCACATAGTCCTGACTGACATAGTCTATACACTGTGCTTTATTTTTGTGACTATATCACCACATATATTTTGTATATTTGAATACTTTTTATGCTAAATAGTCTTGGTTTGAATTCTGTACATCACTTTGTAGGTCATACTGTCTTGACTGCAGCGTTTTATATGATTTGCCATATGTTACACAGTTATGGCCGCTAAACTCTATATGCTATGTTATACATTACATACATTACGTATCAAGGAGTTTATTGTCTTAACAGTTGTTGCTTGCAAAGCAGTTCCAAACTATTTAAACCAAGTTCTTCTTTAAGATAGAATCATACAAAGTGTTTGCTTTTTGTGTATATCCTGTGTCAAGAAAGTATACATAATGGAAGGACCACTAAGCCCAAAGTGGGCTAAAAACTAACAGTGCAGATCTTTGGATACTGAAAGTATTTTGCTATATCTCGTCAAAAAAGCACAAAACATACCTGTTGATTTTGCCAGAAATCTTGTGAAATGATAATTTCCTGTGCTCTCTGCCTAAATTGATTAATTTGATGCATTGTTAAAAGCTATCTCTAAGGACTACAAACCATGACCCTCTTTGTTATAGAAAATAGCAGAGGGGCAGAGTTTTGTAGTCTCATTCTGTTTCTTTTGCTGTAATACAGAAGGGTGAGTGAGCATTGTACCCACACATCGGTGAGGAGGGAGGACTGCTGAGATATGTGAGTTTTGTTACTTTGCACTTTGAAAATAAAGGAGTCTTTAATGCTACACTTAGAGGGTGTTTTCTTCTTTGGCTCACTGGATTGGTGAGCCATTGTTCTTCAGAGGCACCTTGGCTGAATAAGAGAAATAGGAGGCCCACCAGGAAACACAAAGAAGGAAGGAAAAGTTGTTGGCCCTTTTTGATTCTAGGATCCAGGTTGATCCTACAAGCCTGTTGGCCCTTAGGGGTCGCAGGGAGGAGGTGAGGAGGAAATTTAGCCACTGTTTGGAGAAGATTTTGGCACAAATCACTTATTGAGCATCACCGTATATTGCATGAATTGATTTATCACTTGAAGAACAGTATATATATTGATTTGTAGAAGGAACGGACATTTATTTATTCTTTTGCACTATTTTTTGGCACTTTTACACTTTTTAACAAGTTGGTACTACTTTTTTTGGTCACTTATATGTCAATTATAAGCATGTGATTTATATAAGCCACTTGTTTCATTTAAGAGTGTGATCACTTGAGTCATTTATTGATGCACGTATTTATTGATTATTTATTTGAGACACTTTAATCTTTTAGAGTGTGATCACTTGAGGTATTATTGTAATTATTTTTATTGATTATTTATTTATTTTAGCAGTCATTATTTTGGTATTTTGTATATGTATTGATCACTTATTTATATATATTTATTTATTTTGAGCGCCACACTATATATTTATTTATTTATGAGTGAGCATTGCCATCCTAGGACAGGAAGTGTGGTAGAATCACCAAATGAAAAATAGAAAAAAGGGCTTGAAAAAAATAAAATTAAGGTGCAATATATTACATTTTTATTTTTGGGTTTATATACAGTTTAGCTGCAAAGCAACCACTTTTGTTGACATTTATATGCCAAAAACTAAGCTAAGTACAATCAACACACGGCTTCCTTACATACAATTCTTGAAACAAAAACTGCTTATTTAGAAAAGAACTCAGAACAATATAATTCATCTCTTCTACTTTCTGCTATGAAATCATAACTGCCGTCTTGAAACAAATAATAGTTCATTATGCTTTAGTTACAAGCAATAGTAAAAAAGCATTTCTTTCTAAAACAATGCAGGCATAAGTTATGCTTTCCAATAGACTTTGACTCGCTGCATTTCAGGTCTCGCTTCCAAAGCCAGAATCACACAATATACTTGACGTGATTTGTCAAGTTCACAGTTAGAACGCATTTCCCAACATGACCACTACCATAAAGCTGTGGAAATGCAATAAAACCTTAAATGTACATATGACAACCCTTAGCTTTTAATTTTGTCATCCATTAAATGCCTACTTTTCAGGCATGTTTTCTGCCAGTACTCACCAGTTTGCCAACTGCATACACTGCCTCCCAGACATCAGACAAAAATTCTACAAGACTGCTGTGCAAGCGTACGCTAATTAACCATCAGCTTAATTAGACAATTTACTGTGTAATTAGCAGCCAATTAGTCAACACCTCTCAGATCTTATTGACTGCTGTGACAGCCTCCTCTGCTTTGCACATTCCAATACACAAGTTACCTTGCTCCTCACATTTCAGACCCTGTGCTGCAAAACACAGGACAGTCAACTGTGATTATTCCCACAGCTCTACAAAACAAAGTAGAAGATAAATCAATACTTTCCTATTCCAATTATTGTATTGTTTACCGGATTCCATTTGGCACAGCCAGCAACAAAGACTTAAAAATGCCAAATGTTATTGCCATTGTTTTTTTAATGACCTTTTTCTCTTGACCTAATAAAATGCTAACCTTAGAGATTAATGGCTAGGCTTGAATTGATTGAATATTATGAATTATGGGCTAAGATTTGACATTTATCACTGGAGGGAATTAAATGTTTACATAGGTTCAATTATGCCCATTAAACAATTTGTGATTACAGGAAAAATGTGGCGCCTGCCTAAGTAACTAATGTAATGGCTTTATAGAAATCTTGGTTTTTGGAAGTTAAGAAGTCCCATTTTTAATTGGGACTGGATGGTGCTAAGTCTGGCATCGAGTTCCTGTGTTTTCATTCCATGGTAGTCTCTATGCATGAAATTTGGAAATTCTCCTGCTGGGGACACAAGGCTAACTAAGACATTGTCATCCTTTACAACCAACCCCTTCCTTTCATTCCTGTATTATCTTTATGGTTAATTGCGGTTACATCCATACAGCTGCGGCATCTGTCAACCTATTATTTCTTTGTACAGGCTGCTGGCTGCAGTTGTATGTTAACATCTGTACAGAAATATACTCCTTGATGATGTATGCCCTTCTGTGCCCGTGAGCACGTATACAACCCACATATTTTTTTTATTAGGGATAAAGATTATTTCTAGTTTATTTATTTATTACAGGTACTTATAAAGCACCATCAATCCCTGCCTTCAAGGAGCTCATAGTCTAAATGTAAGTCCAGTCAAAAGTTTTTCTTAGTTGTGTATAGTTTTGTACAGTTAGAATCCCTGTCAGGTTTTTACTACTATCTGTACTCCTTTACAGAGAATTACCTTTATTTTTGCAAAGTGTTTTGGTTCACTGTAATAGTCTATCTGCAGCTTGACAGTATGAGACAGAAAAAGACCTACTGTATTTTTCTCCATAAGACGCAAAAAATGAGGGGGAAATGTCTGTGCATCTTATGGAGCGAATATGGAGCGGTCGGCCAGGTATTCCCCCCGTCGCCGCCGTGCTAGAATACTGGGCCGGCCGCTTGGCTCTTCTGTGCAGCAGAGCCTGCTCCTCAGTCTTACCTGTTCCTTGGTCCAGCGGTCTCCTCATCACCTCATCACCTTTAGGGTGGGCACAAGGCTGTGACAGCTTGCGGCTTCACAGCCGGGTGCCCACTGTGCATGCTCAAGAAGTGCTGCGTGAATGGCCCCGTAGTCTTCTGGGACCTGTCACACGTCACAAAAGACTTTGGGGAGAGAGGCAATCGCAGCGGAAGTGGGAGTGGGTACCTGTCAAATTCAGGTATCCACCCCCCCCACTCCCCAAAGGTCTTCAGTCTCTGGTCATCTCCTGTACTATGTCCGTAGTCTCTGGTCATCTCCTGTACTGTGTCTGCAGTCTCTGGTCATCTCCTGTACTATGTCTGCAGTCTCTGGTCATCTCCTGTACTATGTCTGCAGTCTCTGGTCATCTCCTGTACTATGTCTGCAGTCTCTGGTCATCTGTACTATATCCATAGTCTCTGGTCATCTCCTGCACTATGTCCGAAGTCTCTGGTCATCTCCTGTACTATGTCCGTAGTCTCTGGTCATCTCCTGTACTATGTCTGCAGTCTCTGGTCATCTCCTGTGGTACGTTCGCAGTCTCTGGTGATCTCCTGTAGTACATTCGCAGTCTCTGGTCATCTCCTGTACTATGTCCGCAGTCTCTCGTCATCTCCAGTACTATGTCCGCAGTCTCTGGTCATCTCCTGTACTATGTCCGCAGTCTCTGGTCATCTCCTGTATTATGTCCGCAGTCTCTAGTCATCTCATGTACTATGTCTATAGTATCTATTCATCTCCTGTACTACGCCCACAGTCTCTGGTCATCTCCTGTACTATGTCTGCAGTCCCTGGTCATCTCCTGTAGTACGTCTGCATGTCTGCAGTCTCTGGTCATCTCTTGTAGTACATCCGCAGTCTCTGGTCATTTCCTGGACTATGTCTGCAGTCTATTGGTTCAGAATATTTTTTTTCTTGTTTTCCTCCTCTGAACCCTAGGTGCGTCTTATGGTCAGGTGTGTTTTATGGAGTGAAAAATATGGTATTTCTTTTTAGGACAAAACAAGATTTTGGCTGCACTGCTTTATCAAATGATCACTGTCAATAGGCACCCACTGCAAACTCAGAACTGATTCGATTTTAGGCCTCTTTATTAAGATCCTCACTGTTAAAAACATCCTGGTCACAGCAGGTAAAAAGCACACTTGAACATTCACATTCCCAGGGATGCTTCCATACATAAAATAAATACATAAATATTTTGTGCTTCAAGAAATGATAAATGTTATAAAACCCCTCCTTACTTGATGTGAAAAAATGAAACAAAGACATTACAAAATTAATAATACCAATATACGGCACTATAAATAACAAAGCCCCATACATTTTTAAATAATAAACATAAGTATAAAATGTTATCCCAAACAATGTATAGAGATGATCCCCCAGTAAAAGAAATGGTCAGTTCTTATATTAATGATACCTATCTATTAATAAACTGTTCACAAAAAAAACACATTAATATCCATAAAAACAACATCTGTTGTATAAACAGTGATGATCAATCATTAAAACAAATGGTCAGTTCATATATTAATAATACCTCTCCACTAATAAAATGTGCATGAAAAACGTACATTAATGTCTCTAAAAAAATAGCATTTTTTTTTTTAGGAAAAAAGGTCTTTTAAAATGGAGTAATGTCAATAGTGTTTCAGAATAAATTTTTATCCACAAAGTGTAAGTTGTTTCCACAGGATCAGTGTGAACTGGATTCCGTAAAGTAATGTGCTAGATACATTCCAAACACCACCCCAAAAGTAATAAATGAATCTATTTTTGGCCACTTACACAAATAAGTAGGACAAAAAGTGTAGGTATGAGGATTCCATACAGATTCCAGGAAAGTTAAATAGTCACAGTATTCCTTAACAACCACACTCCATTAAAGAAACCACAAAAGAGAAGAGGAAGAGGCCCATTGCACAAAACAATTTTTATTTTAAAAAAAATTCCAACACAAACACCAATCTCCACTTACATCAAAAGTGTTCTATTACCCAGCAGTGAGGAATGAGTGCTCATGCATTCTGAAAGGATGCCACCACATCACCACTTGCCACTGGTATTGTGAGTCTGGCCCCCAATGTATGTGATGACATCATAGTGTTCAAGCCCCATCCTACACGTTTTCATCTCAATCTTTTTTCAACTCATGTATATGACCATGTGTACATGCTGTAATTATTCACATAGATTTATGTTCAAGCACCTACCTCACTTGGACATACTGCTAGTACTACTAATAAGCTACTGCTACTGTACCCTACAGAAGTTTTAAAGAGACATTGTGTAATTTTGAAAAAAAGTGTAAAGAAAAAGATGACAGGAAAGTAACATCGCCCCATTCACTTGAACGGGTTGCTTTCGGTGGTGGTATTGCCTGCGGTGAATGCAACTGGGGGAGGGGGGGGGGGGATGCCTGCTACAGTATATTTACAACCCCCAAGCTGATTTTTTGAAGTACCACAGGGCGGGGTTGTTGGAGGTTAAAACACAAGCTAGAGCATGTGTTTTCTACTGGACTTACTTACTGTGACTGCCCCAATACTTTGCCCGACAACTGTGCCGCCCTCCCCAAACGTGCCAGTCAAAAAACATAGCCAAATACCCAAATACTTCGAGCAGTACTACTGCCTCT